>OZ059796.1:3839483-4060597 GCA_964057025.1 Standfussiana lucernea | reverse complement strand
AAACGTAGACTTAGTGTACTGGGATGATCCTAACGAATTAGTGGAAAGGTTGAAATTATTGATTGCGTCTAGAGATGCTGGCAACACAGGATTAGATAATGAAATTATATCTATCATTGAAGAATTACGTGAAAGTAAAGTTATAAATAAATAAGTATTTAAAAATGTGTTTATTTTACTATCATCCTCTCAAAACAACACACCTTAAACATGAACGTAGACAAATTTGGACACTACATTCACAAAAGAATGCGTTTATCAGAGTTATTTGAGTTTAATGAGAATGCACTGGTAAAATCAGAAAACGGAGATTTTGATTTAAAAACATCAAGACTGAGAGGAATTAGATCTCCAGTAGAAGCAGACGATGCTGTGAACAAGGATTATGTAGATCTATTGAATGCTAATACCATAAAAGAATTAAATAATCTAGTTGTAAACAAGGATTATATAGATCGATTGAATGCAAAAATGTTGAAAGAACTTAATAATTTGATTGGTACATTACGTTCACAAATCATAAAAGATGCAAAGGATACAGTTCAAGCTACTTTAAAAGCAAGGATACCTGAGGTTTCAACTCATTTGCAAGATAAGTTTTATACTAAAGCAGTGGTAGATAAATTACTTCAAAAAACTTCGTAATGACAAAACAGCAAATTGTGAATGAAATACACAAAGGGGTACGGAGAAATTTCCTTCGACGTTCTGTTATTTTGAAAGGAATCAACGACTTATGGCAAGCAGACTTGATGGACATGCAAAACCTAAAAAAGTATAACAGAGGTTACAATTTCATCTTAGTGGTGATTGACTGCTTCTCAAAGTATGCCTGGGCTGAACCGTTAAAATCAAAAAATAAATTTGATGTTACTCGTGCATTCGAACATATACTGCTTAGCAGTCGTAATAATCCGGTTAACTTGCAAACTGACATGGGGACCGAATTTTATAACATCACTTTTCAAACGCTTATGAAAAAGCATAACATTAACCATTACTCATCGTTTTCTACTAAAAAAGCATCAATTGTAGAGAGACTGATTAGAACTGTAAAAAATAAATTATATAAATATTTTAGTCTCAATGGAAACTATAAATGGTTAGATCTACCATTGGAAGATACATTGAAGAGATATAACAACACAAAACATCGCACTATTCAATTTAAACCAGTAGATGTAAATAAAAGTAATGAACAAGTAATCAAAGAAAATATTAAAAAAATAAACAAACATGATTTAGTTCCGTGGAAGCCTAAATTCAAAGTTGGTGATTGTGTCCGTATAAGTAAATACAAACATAATTTTGAGAAAGGTTATACTCCTAATTGGTCGACTGAATTATTTATTATAAAAAAGGTAAATAAAACCTTACCAGTAACATATCACATAGAAGATCGACGAAAGCAAGACATATTAGGAGCTTTTTACGAACAAGAACTGCAAAGATCTATTTATCCTGATGTATATTTGATAGAAAAGGTTTTGAAAAAGAAAGGAAATAAATTGTATGTTAAATGGTTAGGTCTGAACAGTGCAGAAAACAGTTGGATTGAAAAAGCTGCAATAATGGACTAAGATATTATATAACCATTTTTCATTTGAAATCCGATCATTATAATTTGAATAATGCAAGGGGGTGGACTAGTTAACGGCATAATTAATAATCTACCATTCGAAGTTCATTTGCCAGGATACAATTATTGCGGACCAGGAACCAAACTTCACAAACGCTTAGCGCGAGGTGACCGAGGTGTAAATAAGCTAGACGAAGCTTGCATGCAACACGATATTGCGTATACAAACCATACAGACTTATCAAATCGTCACAAAGCCGATTTAGAACTACTCAACATGGCTAAACAAAGACTTAAATCAAAAGATGCAGGGAAAGGTGAAAAACTAAGCTCTTGGCTAGTTAACAAAGTTATGAAAGCGAAATTAAAGTCTGGATCCGGCATTAAATCATTTAAAAGCTTAGTTTCAAAAATAAAATCGAAAATTAAGAAACTCAAATGCAAAGATAGTAAGACTTTAATAAAAGCAGCTTACTTAGCCGCAAAAAAGTTATTTCCAAACATTCATCATCGAATTCGAGTACCCCGAGTAATACCCATACCAAAGACTGGGGGAGTTTTGCCTTTAATTCCAATTTTTGCTGGTTTATCTGCTTTAGGAACTTTAGCTGGGGGTGCAGCTGGCATTGCAAAAACCGTCAATGATTACAAAGCAAACAAACAAAATTTACAAGAAACAGAACGACATAATAAAGCTATGGAGGCTTTAGTGTTGGGCAAGGGTTTATACATTAAGCCGTATAAAAGTGGTAAAGGATTGTTTATAACATCTTCAAAAAACTGAAAAATATGCTACCCAATCGACCTCTAACTAATGTAGACATCCGAAATTATTCAAGAGACATCCCATATTTTCGTGGGATCTACATGAAGGATCAACTACCTCGGAAGCCGAAACGCATTGAATGTGGTATCGTTAACTTAGACAATTCTAAGAACGAAGGAACGCATTGGGTAGCTTATGCTAAAGTATACAATCACTGTGAATACTTTGATAGCTATGGAAATTTAAAACCTCCCATGGAATTGATGCAATATTTCAAAAATTGTAATGTGTTTTATAACTACACAAGATATCAAAAATTTAACGCAGTCAATTGTGGTCATTTATGTTTAAATTATTTGTGGAGTTTTTGGAATAAAAATGTAATATAAAATATATACTTTTCTTTCATTTCAATCATTTGCAAGATGTCACTCACTTTGTCGATAACTGGAGACTCGTCAGTGTTAACTACATACTATCCTAATACGTTGCAACTAGATGGAGAATATGAGTGTGCATTATTGCACTTTTCAACATTTAATTCTATTCCAAACATTGATAAAAGTAATAATAAGTTCTATTATGGCATTAATGAAGTTATTGAAATACCGGAAGGCACTTATGAATTACAAGATGTCAGCGATTATTTAAAATCCGAAATAAAAGATGCAGCTATCAAACTACGGTGCAATAATAATACATTAAAAACTACAATATTTTGTACAAAAGACATTAATTTTATCAAAGAAGACTCTTTTAGAAGACTATTAGGATTTAATAAACAAATCTTGAAAGCAAATAAATGGCATGTGTCACAGTCTCCAGTCAACATTCTACCTACGACCGTAGTCAGGATTGAATGTGATATTGTAAGCGGTTCCTATGTAAACGGTGAACCCAGTCATATTATTCACGAATTTGCACTTAATGTGCCACCTGGATACAGGATCATAGAAATCCCGAAGAACGCAATATACTTTCCAATCAATCAAAACAACATAAGCTGCATACATATCAGGTTGTTAGATATAAACAAACGATTAATCAATTTACGTGGTGAAGAAGTGCAGGTGTATCTGCATCTTAGAAGAAAAAAATGATTGATTACAATAAAAATGTGTCTCAACAAGTTAAGAATATCAGTTCTGCTCGAGCTACCTATCAAATAAGACCTCTATCTAAGAAGAAAATAAAATTAACTAAAGACAATAAAGCATTCCTTAGAGCAATTGGATTGCTAAAATGAATATCTTAGACGTTTTATCCGCTCCTACTTGCGATACTACTATAGAAGGAATCGAATTTCATTCCTACAAACCCTATGTAACGAGTTTTAACAGGAACGATGAAATCCGCATATCTATCAACCAACAGGACTTGTACATATTACCATCAGCTAGCACCCTATATTTGGAAGGAACTGTTAACGTTACCAAAAAAGATACGAAGGACAAAGCTACTAGTGTCAATTTCACGAACAATGCTCTACTCTACTTGTTCCAAGACATTAGGTATGAGCTAAATGGAGTGGAGATTGACAAAATAAAAAATGCAGGTATAACAACAACCATGAAATCACTAATTTCAATGAACGAAAGTGAATCAAAAATGTCTAATGCTTGGGGCTGGAATATTGATGGTATAAAAAATATTGATGGAGGAAGATTTTCTGCTTCAATACCACTTTGTAACCTCCTCGGTTTTGCTGAAGATTTTAAAAAAGTCGTGATAAATAGTAGACATGAACTGATATTGTTACGAAGTAATACTAATTTGAACGCTGTAAAACTGAATACTGGCGAAGTAGTGGATGATGTTCAGATTAATAAAATCATATGGCGCGTACCGCATGTTAAAGTATCAGACAAAGAAAAAATTGGTTTGTTAAAAGTATTAGAAAAAGATCGCCCACTTCAAATGATATATAGAAATTGGGATCTGTACGAATATCCAGCTTTGCCTAAAACTACAAAACATACTTGGTCTATCAAAACTTCATCTCAAATAGAAAAACCAAGATACGTTATTATCGGGCTACAGTCAAATAGGAAAAGCAATGCAAGTTCAGACATGTCTCAATTCGATCACTGTCATGTTCGAAACGTTAGAGTGTACCTCAATTCAACTTATTTTCCGTATGAAAACCTAAATGTGAGTTTTGCTAATAACAGAATCGCTTTATTATACGAGCAATACACCAGATTCCAACAGTCGTATTATGGACGTCGTCCGGAGCCCATATTAAGCGAAAAACAGTTTAGAGATTTAGCACCGCTGTTTGTCATTGATTGTTCTAGACAAGCGGATAATCTAAAGACAGGTCCGGTTGTGGATGTGAGAGTAGAAATTGAGAGTGATTCAGAGATACCAGATAAAACTTCAGCATACTGTCTCATTCTGAACGATTGCATTGTTGAATACAAACCCTTAAGCAGCATTGTCAAGAAGATATCATGAAGGCGGATACCATTATAGTGGAACTCCAAGGATTTAAAGATTCTATAAATAATTTTATTGTCAAAGAATTGGCCATTGCGAGTCAGGATCATACACAGACGTTCTTGGTAAAACCACCATATTCATTCCATTACCTAACACAAGAAGAAAAAAAGCAGGTGAGGTGGTTAGAAAGAAATCGAGGAATTTACTGGAGCGAGGGTTACATAGACTACAAAGAGTTTCAACGTGTAATTTTACCATTCTTAGAAAATAAAAAAATTATCACAAAGGGTTTGGAAAAGATTAAATGGATTAAAGAGTTATGTGCAAACTGTGAAGTTATCGACATAGGTGAGAAGGGATGCCCTAATTTTTCAGAATTAAAAAGAAGGTTTTGTAAAAATAAAATTGATTTTAATTGTGTGAATCATAAAATGAATTGTGCGTTGAATAATGCTATCTGTATAAGGAAATGGTATTTTGATAATAACATGTCTGTATTTAATTTATTTTAATTATTATTGTGTTGAACAGTTAATAAAAAATGTCTATCTACTTATGAGTGTTTTATTTAGTATAATCAGGGTAACCTACATAACAAACTTTAAATTAGCTGCAGTAACATGATATAATTATAACATGTAAAATTTAAATTTAATTATAAAAATACTGAAAGCAAATAACCTACAATTATACATCACACTAGAGCTAATTTAGAGTTCGAGTATTAATAAGTAATAAAAAAACGTAAATTAAATTATGAAAGAATATATTTTTATTTACTTTTTTACATTATTTGCAATTATTACAATCTAATTATAACTACCTACCCAAAAATAATAAGTACAAGATAAAATACAAAGAGTTAATTGCAGTAAAACATATATAATTATTTCATATTTAACATTTTATACATTCAAAACACTAAAGAATAAGAAAGCAAATAAATGGTATACATTCCTAATATTAATATACCCAAATAACTAGTAGATTACTTACATAATTTATTATTACTTATTACTGCAAATTTTACACAACAACTTATAAAGTAGGTACGTACAAAATAATGACACCAGTTAATAATAACATCTATCTCCACAAAGTTTTTTTGATATTTTATTAATTAACGATTGCGTCTCATCCATAACATGATCCACTGATTCAGTCACTACATACTGCACACTTAACATTACCATGTCCTGATTATCACTTGCAGGTTCTTGTTGTTCACTGATATCCAACACTTGTACCTGGATCAGTCGTAAACCTTTTTTCTTCTCATTGTTTATCAGGAATGATTGACTTGTATGCAGATATGGCTTCTGTTTTAGACACTCCCGTCTTGTTCTAGGCTTCTTGCTGGCAGGTTCGTAGTCTTGTCTTGCTCTAGGCTCCTTGTTGACAGGTCTTTGTTGTTCAGGGATATGCCAACTTAAACTCGGAGTCGGATAACCTTGAGCGTATTGTGAGAAGTCGATAATATCTGGAGAATCACACATTGTCAACGATCTGAAACAAACAAAATAATAATTAACTAAATTACATAAAAAAACATGATGAAATAATCTTATAAGTAGATGGGTACTTGTACAATACTTACAATTTCGTTTCGTTTTTACTCGATGTGATATGACCGCTCCGGCTGACTGTCTAATGATGGATGTTACTCAATAATATGCAATTAGACTCCATAAAGCATTATGCTGTGATTCAATTTCATGTTTCAACATGTTCAAGCTTGCGCCCGAGCACCTGTTCGGTGTCAAATTCTGCACCGCGCGTGCTTCTTCAAAGCAATCCAATATTTTATCACATTTTCGACGACACGTTTGGCGCATTGGTTATGAACTCGTCTTGATGCATCACAATGGTAAGTATTAGGTTATAAGCGTGTTGCTAGCTGCGACTAATTGCGCCAAATTAGTGTCGCGGGTTCGATTCCCGCACGGAACATACAATAAGTATTTGTTCCGGTCTGGATTTTGTTTTCATGTTTTATTTTTTCGTCATTATTTAATTTAATATAAATAATTACAATATTCTGAAAAAATTAGCAAATATCAGCCTGGATCAAAACATGATTGTATTGATGCACCGTGACTTTGTCATCAATCAGGAATGGAAATGAAACAGATATAATTGTGATCTTAAAATACTATTTATTTATTACAAATAAAAGAAAACATCATGTTCATGCGGCACGACATTTCATACAATTTTTAAAGTCCGAAGTTTTGGAAATGAATAATAAACATGATTTAATAAACATGATACGTCTAAGTAGGATACGATATAAAAAGTTAGTAAATATTTTAGTATTTTTTACGAAATGTCGCGTAAACATTCTTAAAATTAATTAACTACTAAATAAGTTCTAACATTATTTGCTACAAGTAAAAAGATAATAATATCTATTTTTAAATCTATTTGGCACCAAGAAAATATATGTTTTACAATTACATTACACATTACTTGTATCTGGAGCCTGCTTTAGGTAATAGTCATTAGTAGGTACTTACATAATATTTCGTCTTTACATTTAGGACGTTATCTAAAATACATTGTAAAAAATGTATCTACTGTAATTACTTACATTTAAAAATAATGGTAACGCATTACATAAATATGGTTGCGTTACCCCAGGCTAAAGTAGAAACTTTATCAAACGATAACAATCGTTTATCATCATTGTTTGAAAGTGCTATTTTATTTACATCCTGAGTGTATATTTCATGTTTTATTGATCTGAACAATACATTTTTTTTGCGAATTACATTGGAATTGTACAAAACATTTTTATAATCTAACATATTTAAATTTTTAGTAATACATTTTTTTGTACCTTTTGCCTTTTTAATTGTTTTGTTTAACGTTTTAATACAATAAAGCTTTGAGCGCAATCCTACGAATTCTTTGATAATGTTGCCACCCATTTCATCCTTAAACAGTCCTGGAACCTTCTTATTAATAATTGGTAAGTTATAGTCATTGTTACAGTCATAATTGCTGGTATCCAAATATTTTAGAAAATGGAGCTTAAAGTCTTTGTAAACATCATTACTCTGTACATCATATACTAGACTATCTGTGTCAGTATAGCACAATTCAATTCGGTTACCATAAAAAGGTTTTATGATAGAGTAGTGAAAGTCGTACATGTGAGTCTTAGATAATTCTAATACTGCAAACCCTATGTAAATTGGTTTATCAAGTATAATACGTACAGGTTTCATTTGGATTGCCACTAAATCATCAGAAAATACAGAGGTGCTATGAAAATATGGACTGGCTATCAGTTTTTCAGCACAAGCAGTCTTTTTCGTTTTATTGTTCGAGTCACACCACTTGTTTACTAACTTAACGTCTATTCGATGTTCATTATTTTCCAGGGTCTTTCCAAAAATACTATTGTTCAACAATTTGAAAAAATCTTGTTCAAAAGTTGACTCTGCTTTTTGACGTAACTGGGTGTTAATATCAATATATTGCTTTAAAAAACAACTTTGCTTAAATATAATAGCGCGATGGATCCTTCTCAATACTAAACCGTGCTGTAAACATTTTTTTAAATGTACGTAATGAATAACATAGTGATATTTATCATACAAATTTGGTATTAGCTTTTTATTCTTACCACCAGGTGGCAAGCATTTTTCTGGACAAAAGGGAAAGTCATTGTGTTCCATGTGCAATTTCTCCGGATATATTAAATCAACTTCAAGAATGTAACCGTTTTCCGCAGTATCACTGATGTCTGCTAAGTTCAATTGTAAAAAATCAATTTCTTGTCTATTTATAAATCTAAAATCGGAATAGGGTAGGGATTGACACATGCTATAACCGTATAAATTGTTACAGTCTAAATAAATTATAAATGAATTTGGAAGGGTTGGATCGTAAGTATCTAAATATTTATGATTGGCTTTGACATGTCTTTTGGAACACATACAAACACCTCCTCGAATACCTTTTTGTATCATTCTAAAAATTTCAACATCACTAATCAATTCTAATCGAACTCCTGTTTTTAAAAGCATTGCATCAAAAGATAGACTTGGTGCTGTAAGATAGAACGCGGGATCGAGATTGTAATGTAGTTTACAAGTTTTTCGAAAATTTTCAAATACATCTGTTAGCAACAGAACATCTGTTTTGAGATATAAATCTGTGTACATACCCATGTTTTGAATATTAAATACTGACCAAACAGATCGAGCGTGTTCATAGTCTTCGTCGTTTATTGTTTCATTAGTTATGGAGTTAAAAAAATATTTTTTAGAGGGTAAACACATATCTTCATAACGTTCCCATTGAGACATATAGTCATATGGATACACTCCCTTGCGCGTCAGTAGGTTAAATTGTTTTTTATTAGGAAAATAAGATTTTAATTGTTTAAAGTCTTGTTTTTTCATTGTACTAACCAACTTTTCTAAGCTAGTTCCTAAAAACTTGAAAGAATCTACAAACCGTACCTGGATGCTTTCCCCGGTAGAAATCGGAATAAACTTAGTGAATGAAATATAGTTTTCTTTTGTTTTAGGTATCACTTTAATAGATCCAGGAGCTTCACCTAATTCTTTTATAAAAAGATGACAATCGTATCCGGACAAATTATGAAAAAATACTGGCAAAAATGTTGGTAGTTTGTATTGTAAGTTACAATAACTATGAGCTGCGCCACGATATTTACCAGTCAAGTGACAATGATCGCGAACCCTATCGCCGAACAAGAACTGTTCACAAATATGACATGTCATCGCGTTTTCAAAGTCGTGAGCATTATCATTTGAGTAAATCATAGGAGCGTTATTTTTTAAAATATCGTAAATTTTTTTTGAATCTTTGTAGATAGACTTCACAAAATTTGATACACAATCCAAGCCGCGATAAGAAACGTAACGATTGTGACTTTCGTCTAGCGTACACGTGATATGATAAGCGAAAGCTACAGGCACATGTCGCTGTCGCGTTACAGTACTCGCCTTAGTGGGGTCAGGGTCACAAGATTCATACCGTTCTAGCATTGTTTCAAAATCTGCGTATATAACAAATGGTACAATTTGCTTTCTATTATAATTTTTAAACTGTATGCAAGAACCCCTTGGAGGTAGTTCAGTGGCGACCCCGCCACAACTATGCGAACTAAGATTATCGCATGAATTAAAAAACATTAAACAAACGTCACAAAAGTACAGTTTACTGTGGTGTTTTGTTATTTGATTTTTAACAAGTCGCGGCAAGTCTTTAATGAGACAGTAATGTGACAAATCATCTCTTTCTAAATAAAGTAAATGAATCACTTTTCCGTTCAAGGCTTTTGGTTTGTAAAGCGGTCCTATGACAGTATCATTTTTTAAACCATAAATGTAAATGCAAATTTCGGGGTTATTCACTTCGAACCGCGCAATATCTGAGAAATTCACTGGAAATGACATGTCCTTTACATTTAACACGTTACGAAAATCAGGGTAAGAAGATACTCTTTCAGGGTGACTCTTAGCTGGATATAAAGCAGCAACAACAGACCATAAAAAACAATACTCGTCATTATTGTGGATATTAACACATGCTTTTTTCGATTTTATTGCAGAAGGCAATTCGATAAAGCCCGAACCGCGTAAGGGTTGATATTTGTTAACATTGACTTCCAAATGAGAACTGCTCAAGAACGTCCACCCACTGTCTCGGTCCTGAAATTCTTCTATCTTTTTTGTTAAAATGTTTTTTACTTGAGACGATAATGAATCAAATTCATAATTCTGATGTATAGTAACGTTTTTTGTGGCAAATGATTTCATCTCCTGAGAATCATTTTTAAACATTAAAAACAACGCAAAATATTCGAAATTAACTTTTATACAAGTATGTTTTTTAAGAGACATGTCAATTAACGTTTTAATTTTGCTCCAAATATTATTAAGAAAAGGCTCTAGAGAACAATTCTCAGACGGATCGACAATTCTATAAGAAGCTATACGATTACGAAATGCAGAATGTATTATTTCAACACCATCGCAAAAATGTGAAACTGTTTTGTTTTTATGATTAGTACTACGTAGGTGACCTGTCCAGTGACTGCGCTCAACAGATGTGTTACAAACAGTACAGAAAGGCATTTTAGATTAAAATAGTTCTAAACTTACTATTAGATGTTGCAATATATTATTATTAAGATTATGATGTACAACAAAAAATACCTGGATATAATAGAATATACCTGGTGCCCAATAACTTAAATATTTATTTTATGTTTATATTGTCACTATAAAAGACGGGCTCAGAATCATCAAATAATTCATGAGTCCGTCTCATAAAAACTTGGAGTCCGTCCCACTGCGGCGTGTTACGGTTTAGCTGCACTTTTAGAACCACCGAGGCTTTCTTCCACCTATCCTCTTTAGGGGTGGAAGCAACTTCGGTCTTGTTGTAGACTTTTACCTCCACATAGAAGTCCCCGGTTAAGTTCGCCGTTCGTCGCACTTTGCCGTTGGCGACACGGCTGCAGAGGCTCGAACCGAAGTCTCCAATTGAGGTCGATGACGGAATGTAGTCTACCAAGCCAAAAAGGTCCGAGCTCGAAGTGCGTCGTTTACTGTAAACAATTTAACATAATTCTTATTTATAATAATTTACACAACACATTACATTACATTTATTTTTTAAGTGGCGAATTGAGGGTGTATTATATACTCCTCTGTCGAACCCTACGCGGATAGAAAGCATGATGTTATGTTATATTAATTCCAATAAAAATACCTCATGAATTAACTGTAAACATTCCTGCAAGGAATAATAATTGGAAATTGATTTCAGCGCTCTCTGCGTTACAGTTCGAAATTGACTTAACATACACAACAAACACCTAAAGTTAAAAGCAGTTACACAAAATTACCTTGATTTCGATTCTGACGGCGTGGTGCTCTCGAGAGCTTTGCGCTTCGACACCTTCTTTTTTGGTTGCACCTTCGCAACCTCGGCTACAGCTGCAGACCGTGTCTGGAATTCTGAATCGGAGTCAGACCTGAAATGGAGCAAATAAAGATTAATTTTTTACCTTATAACTATGACTTGATGAAGACTTCCGATACAACAGCCGGCAGGCAGAAACCAGGTCCGTAGCTGGGTAGTGATTAAATAAATACATTAGCAAATTCAGTAAAGTTAGTAGTACTTACTTACATTTTTTAAAGTTGAAGGTTGTACGAGTATAACGTAACTAATTATATAGCGAAGGTAACCGGTGTTTATCACTGGAAGATACTGAAGGGAATGTAATATTGTGATCAAAATTGATTGATTTTATTCATAAAAAATACCATTTCAGCAATATTTATCCCATTACAAAATTAAACCTTAACTACATGTTGTCACAGTTGTATGATTAATTTATGTTACTTAGGTCTAATTAAATCGTAGTGATTGAAAATTGTTTCCGTCAAATTGCAATTTTATCGTGAGAAATGAAATAAAAAACCAGCTTTTTACCCTCGCCGACAAAGGTGACGACGATACATGACACTTATGATTAATACATTACGTATTATAATAAAGTATGTATGTTTGTTTAAACCTTGATGTAAAACTCCGCATGACATCACACATGTGAATTAAAAAAATGATTTTTTTTCAAAGATGCAAGGTAAGACGTGCTGAAAGAAAAATATCCTGAAAAATTTTTTTGTGCATAATAATCTATGTAAACGAACTCGCGTCAAAAAGTTAGTTCACTAATATGCTGCAGTAAAACTTAACATCAATATAAGTAATATCATCTAACGTCTAAAACGATTTTTTTATAAACATTTCATGCAAAGGTTCAGTAGGTACTGATATTAAGATTCATCTTTCAAACAATTTGTTACGAAACTTTATGATGATGTTCCTAGGATCATCCTCTATTTAAATTAATTGCATTGATTAGGAAATCCTATAAAGATCAATTTTAATCAATGACTGCAACATGCACAGCGATCATCTTACAGTGTAATTGTTGAATACATAGAAATGACTCATACATACACCTCGTGTAACAAAGTTCGAACACTGCAAATTTACAACACGCAATTTTGCAAACTTTGAGATTCTTAAGAATCACTTACTCCTACTGTGAAAGCTTAACACGATCGGCGCTCCGGCGCCGTTGTCAGGCGTTTTACAAAGAGTATGACACAATAGATGACCACGGGACGGCACACGAACCGTTTCGAAGGCAATTGTACGAGTGCGAAAGCATCTTAATAAAGCACAACGCAGATTAACAGACCAGCAAAGCAACCAGTAGTAGTTTGTTAACGTGTAAGGTAGTGTTAGCTGTATGAATTAATTAAATTAAAATTTGGATGTCCTTGGTGTCCAATCTGGGACCATAGAAATAGAATGTGTGTGTACATGTAGGTGCATGCTATTTCTTGCTCTGTGAAGAGACATGAGACAATCTGTCCTGAATTTTAGTTTAATGTTTACAGTATCCTATAATTCAGATGTCCTTGGTGCCCAATCTGGGTCACAGAAATAGAATGTGCTTGTGCCTGTAGGTGCATGTTATTTCTTGTTCTGTGAAGAGACATGAGACAATCTGTCCTGAATTTTAGGCTAATGGTTCAAGCAGCGAGCTCCCTTATTTGTTAACATGTAAGCTAGTGCCAACTGTATGAGTTAATTAAATTAAAATTTGGATGTCCTTGGTGTCCAATCTGGGACCATAGAAATAGAATGTGTGTGTGCCTGTAGGTGCATGCTATTTCTTGCTCTGTGAAGAGACATGAGACAATCTGTCCCAAATTTTAGTTTAATGTTTACAGTATCCTATAATTCAGATGTCCTTGGTGCCCAATCTGGGGTCACAGAAATAGAATGTGCGTGTGCCTATAGGTGCATGCTATTTCTTGCTCTGTGAAGAGACATGAGACAATCTGTCCTGGATTATAGCTTACTATGTTCGTATAGTTCCATTAGTAAACGAAATATGTGTGAAACTTGTTGTTATAAAAACAGTCAGCTAAGGTAGTGGTTATGTGTGAAACTTGGTGTTATAAAACTTGTCAACTAAAGTAGTGGTTTAGTGCTCAATTCGAGAATCTGCGGTACTTGATCGAGGTAAGTCATCAGTATTTTATTACACTGTTTAATCCACTGGGCGGAATAGGCGCCGAACCAGTATTTTACTGCGCTATGTAGGATTTCATTTATATTATTGGGCATTCTACTCCACCGAGAGTGACGAGGCGAACGGAGTGAGCCGATGGAACGGAAGGTGGGGTAGAATGCCCAATAATATCCTACTATCATCATCTTATTGCCCTTGTTTAATATTATTTGAGGTTGGTCGAACACGTTTCTTCCTTCCCCGGTCAACTTCCACTTCACTTCAACTTCTTTCCTTATACAGTTTATTCAGCTCTTCTTTGATCTTCCGCTCCCTTGGAGAAATTGTCGTACCCTTTGCTACAAGGATACAAAGATTTTAAAGACTGACTCCGACGAGATATCATTTCGCTGGCATCCTGACGGCATACCACAGACTACGGTTTCTTGTTCCCATTTGGATGAATATATCTTCGCATGGGTGCAATTTCAACATTATAATAATTATAGACAGACAGCCTTGTTCCAGCCACTGCTTAGTTCAGACCTCTTTTTCAAAAGCCTTCCCCAATTCCTTCCATAAGCTCTTTTTAGTGCCTCCTCGAACTAGCGCTCGCGGTACGCGTCCAGATCGTCTCGCCACCTCTTTCTGGGCCGGCCTCGGCGGCTCCGTCCGTCTTCCGGCACTCATCGTGTGGGGACTTTTGCTCAGCAGTGATTATGCCGCCCAATCCTATTTTAGCCTAGCAGCCTTCTTGCCAACGTCCACTATGCTCGTTTTGGAACGCAGCATGGTGTTTCGAACCCTGTCTTGTCTTGACACCCAGAATACTTTTTTTTCATTGGCAAAAATTAATTAACTGAATTAAATGTAACATGTTTATCTTGCAAAATCGCACTTTTTCTAATTACACGCGCGAACCTGCGGGGTCAATGCCCACCAAATCTTAACTCACGTGAGTATTGAAGAATCATTTTATCAATATCTTATTAGAAAAATATTTTTATTTAATTATTGTACATTATTTTATAAACTATCAGATAACAAAAGCCATAATATCATAAAACGCAAATGTATCTTATTTATAATAACGAACATACACACACATAATACATACACTTCGAGGATCCAAGTGATATGGTTAAGGAAAATAAGTCGATAATTACATTATTGAGGAAAAATAAAGTAAAATGAAAATATTGAAAGCGATTATAAGGGTCATAAATGAGGTGAATCGGATGAAAAATATGCAGCTAATCATCATAAAACTACGCAGGTTTTGCAAACATTTTTGCACCTTTATCCTTAACTAAGTTAATCAGTTTTTCCTGCATCAACGGTTACTGAGGAAAACTGGTAATCGATGCAGTTACTGGAGGAACTTGACGGGATGATTTGCAATTGCAAAGTAATATAAGAAACATTATAAACATAATGTAAGGTCAGTATTTTGATTAATCTGATACTGGGTTTGTAGTTTTCCAAAGCTATAGCTTGTTCGAATAATGCAATTTTTTTTTTTGTCAATTTTAATATCAGGCGCGTAAAGTTCTTTTCTTTTCTGTTTAAGAACGTAGAAATTGAACTATTTGGGAAACGACAAAAAAAAACCTCTTTTTGCTCTCAGTTTATTTAAGTAGATACCTAAAGAAAAAAATGTTATCTGAAAAAAAAAATTACTTAAAAAAAAATGGGTAAGAAGTCTAAGAAGAAAATATTACACGAACAAAATCATTGGCAGAATCTTTATAAGAGCATGGTACAAAATATTGTACTAGCGCGACATTTCTAACGGTTGCTTAGTGAATAATGAACACTTGCTATATTTCACTGCCGAAACTACTCTACTGTGAGATAGTGTGTTATAGTATAATTTAATGTAAGAACACTAATAAGTGTGATGTCTGCAATCAAGATTACTCGTAACTCTTGATTATTTCTACGTTCAGATCTTCTTTTGTTATTGATGCTCCATGATAATGCTAACCGCTACCCAGTTAATCCTTTTTCCACTAGTGGCCTCTTGCCGCCTCAATACGAAGGCTTGCTAGGTTTAAGTGGTAGACTAATATGACGCTTATCAGGTGAGAAATGGTTTTAACCAACCACCGAATCCAACGTCAGAAAAAGTCGATATCGGGGCAAAAATGATGATGCCAATAGTGTCTGGCAGGCATAGCAAAAGACAGACTTGTGTGAAAAACGGAGCCTTTCTCTCCCGTTTTGATTGAATTTTGTTTTCTCTAGGCTTGATGATACAGGCTAGTTTGTTAATTAGACTAAATTCTTAGTGTGACTATGTTTTCAAACTACAAACGTTCATCAACCGCTGACACAAACCTTAATAATCCCTTCATAAAATTCTCCCCATATATGTGCTGTATCAAACAAACTACAGTCTGCTGACATACAATATCCCAATCAGCGACTCAGTGGCTCAGAAAACGCGAACAAGTCACTTTCATCTGTTGTGTGATTTGTGTTAATATTCAAAGTGCGAATGTGTAGAATTTCCACGCCATTACCGCGACCCCGCGGCTCCGCCAACTGGATTGGAAGCGAATTTAAGGCCCTCCTCATACATATGTAGCTAGTCCAGAGATTCTCAAAAGAAACTGAGTTGAAATCTATACTTCGCACCAAAGAGGCATAATTATATTGTTTGCTTGTATTAGGTATTCTCTGGAAGTACTGAACAAAGAAACCTACACTATGGCCATAAAATATCGAATAATCAGAAAGATTTTGAAGGTGAATTCATTGCTTCATATGTTTGATAAATTCGTCTGCTCAATAATGTTCGTAACAATATATATAATTCTGATTGCATTGGGATTGTGAGTGTGTTACGCAATTACTATACAGTTTATTACAGCATCACTTCCTGGTAGAATGCATACAAATGCTAATTCTAGTCAAATGTTAGTAATTTATGTCCTGTGATAAGCACTAGTGGAGAGGAGCCTAAACTGAACGGGATATAACGCGATTTTGTTTTATTTTGAGCAGTCGGGTATATAATAGGTAAATAAAGCAAAGCTTTTTGCGAGTCTGGTTTTGAGTGCTGTCATAGATGCATGGATGTTTTATTTTCTTTCTATTCATTCAGCTGACATTCGGTCCAGTTTAATTTCTGTTTGTTAACTCAAGTGATGAATGTAGGAAAAAAACAACCCAGCTGAAATGGGAGTGGGTCGGCAATATCGCATGAAAGCACTCAGCAAGTTTGGTACAGTTCGTCAATCACTGGACGCCTGATGGTAGATCGCGGCAAGGCGCTGTGATGATTTGATCTTGTTTGCGGGGCAAACAATGCGTAAGATATAAATATTTGGAAGGAGAAAGGAGAGGCCTTTACAAAAGCCTGATGAACAAACCCAGTAACACTTTGCCCGACTTGGGAATCGAACCCAGAACCTACCTCATGCGTGATGAAAATGTTGATATTATGTCAGTTGAAAAATATTCATAAATCAAATGAAGTATTCTAATCTACATCTTGCAAATGGCTTACCTATATGCTAATGTGCAGAGATCACAACTTTGAAAATAATAAATAACAATTTTATGATTTTCCTCATTCATGCATTAGACGCGTTATCAACAATAAAATTAATGTTAATAATATAAGCATAATGTAAGTATATTATTTTATAATAGTATTATGATCTCAGAATTATTGTTCGTTTCTAACGCGAAGAACGTTTTAGCACGTTTTTCCTAACGAGACTATAAAATAAAGGATTACATAATCACAACAACATAGCTTCTAAGCAGTCAGTATTTTATTGTTACATAAGTACTTCGTAATGGCTACATTTGTTATGAGATAGTATGTCTTCTAATAGTGTTATGCTTTACTAGACATAATAGTTAATTGAAAAAATGAATGTGAAGAAATACTGCGCATTTAATAAAATCAATTAATCAAACTGTTCGCAGATATTTATGTTTCTAGTATATTTTCATCCAATTACTGGTTGGTCCAGGTCTACCTACTACTATTTATTCACCTGGATAATACCATTGGTTTCAATACGGTGGCGCGACGATCTTCGCAGGGTGGTTGGTAGCAACTGGATTAGAGTTGCCGAGAAATTCGCACTAAGCGTTTCCAAACGTCTTTTATTATGCGCACAGCAAAGGAGTGGAACTCTCTGCCTGCGTCTGTGTTTCCGAACGCATTTAACCCTAATCTCTTCAAAGTTAGAGTAAACAGGCTTCTTCTGGGTAAGCTCGCTTCATCGTCGACTCTGTTTCTGTCACCTCTGACCTAGACTAGAGTCAAGAGCAAACCCACCTTAAATTTAAAAAAAAAATCGAGTTGAGTGGCGTGCGATTGAGGAGGCCTATGTCTAGCAGTGGACTGCTGTAGACTGATGATGCTGATGATGAGATGATGGATAATACTACAAGGCTGAACGACTTTTGCCATGATACGAAAAAGTCCCTTTTTGTAGTAGGGAGTTATGATTATGAACACCCTGATGATGGCACTGCGCCATTTTTTTTTTAGCCTTGTATGTCCCACTGCTGAGCAAAGGCCTCCCCCATATTCTTCGAAGTACTCTTATCCTGCGCCACCTCCAACCAGCCTCCGTGATGTGCGTCAAGATCACTCCGCCATCTCTTTCTAGGCCGGCCTCGGCGGCGCCGTCCATCCTCAGGCACCCATCGTGTTGAGACCTTTGCCCAGCGGTCGTCATGCATGCGGCTCACGTGACCTGCCCAATCCCATTTGAGCCTGGCAGCCTTTTTGCCTACGTCTGCAATTCCTGATTTTGAGCGCAACCGAAACTGCGCCAATTAAAATGCCAAAAGTCTTAATTACTTAACAAAATTTTCCCATATTTGCCGAAGGACCGAAGCGCAAAGGAATTCTGGATCTCCACTCCAGAGCTATCGGCAAGCGTAATCAGCTTGGCTAAATCCTATCCTGTATAAGCAGCCCCACTTTATTTAACTAAAAGTGGCTCGTGGCTGCTCCAATCACAGATGGGGTGGACTATTTATTACCCGGGTCACATCTCGTAAATCCCTATAACCGTAGGTACAGGTAAAAGAATTCTCAAGAATAAAATCTCACGTTACATTCACTTAGTGAGAAATAATGGATACTTGCCCCGAATGTACGTCGCACAGTTGTTCCTGATTGTGCCTAAATTATTTATTTGTAACTAATCGAAATTAATGGGGAACGGTTTGGGTCTTGTCTTCCGGGAAAAACTACAGCTACCCTTAACTGATTTTTTTTTTTTTAGAAAACTTGCTGATATAATTACAAGGTTTGAGATATGGTATAAGCAAAACCATCCTTTTCAAATATATCTTTTAACTAAAAACTGTCAAAGTAAAACCTTTTTGTAATTCAAAACAAGGAAAAAAGAGAATCCTAAAAAAGCAATATAAATTCCTAACTCCTTTACATTCCCGCCTTAGGATTCCATTATAAAAAAAAACAACAAATTTTCGCCAGAAAACCTTTTGAGACTTGTTCCAAATCAAGTTTCATCTCGTTACGATGTCAAAGAGAGTCCAAAAAGATATTAATCTTTGAAGGGTAAAATGTATAAAGAGGATGCCTACTAGAATATTTTTATGAGCAGATATCTTTAGGATAGAAACACCCTTATATTACAGACTGATTTTAATACCTATCATATTTTTTTCCAAATGACCTAGTCTTTTTATTTTTTTCAGCATTAAGAAATAATCAAATCTGGCCAAATAGGGTATCATCGATCTGTCTCAAATACAATGCCAGTGTGAAGTGTAAAGGTCTGTTTGAATCAAAGTCAAGGCATTTAATTTTTATTACGCCATTTACAAAAATAGTGTCGTACGAAAATAACAGCAAATAGACTTAATTTCTTCTCGGTTACTTATCATTGTTTAGTAAGCCAATGAACGTAATACTGAATTAGCAGGAAATATATCGTCAATATTAGATCTTTGATAGCCGTTAAAGGTGGTCCGAAAGTCTGACAACCAGTCTTACCAAGGGGTACCGTATTGTACCAGTACTAACTGGGGTGTGGAGGTCAGATAGTGTTCTTTAAAATTTAAAAAAACTAAAACAATGGGCTGAAAGTTCAGTTCGCATGCGAAGCTAAAAATGTAAAACTGTAGAATTTAATAATATATATATATATATATATATATATCGAAGCATGCACTGCGGCAACGGAAAATGTAATAAGCAGCTCTCTAATTTTGAAACAAAGCCAACACGTTGTCGGCACACGTTCTCCTATAACATTATTGCTGGAAACTTTTCTTGCGTCCGAAATGTTTCAACCGTTTCCACTATTCTGCATCAACTGTGTATTATCTCGTTAGCAAAGTTTTTTGGCTACAAATTAATTTGTATTACAGCAAACTAAATTTTGTTTCCGCTTAGATTGAGAATTTCGCATTAACAATGCCCGGAGTCAGAGTTGTGTGTTGGTGGTGTGCTTACCCCAACACTGGCGAAAGTGGAGTCGGGAGTTACAAGCATTTTAATAAGATTTTATGCTTAGTTATAGATCCCTTCTTTAGTGAAAGCGAAAATTACGAGTACGCTGCTCTCACAATAATGATTAAAAAAATGCTGAATTAATTGTTTCCGTTATCATGGTTGATACGAATTGAACAAAAATTGTGACCACAAAAGAAAAGAAAGGGTTGGAAATTCATATATGCATAATAAGATCGAATCTCATGTCATGCCTTTCACATTATTGTATAAACATAAAATAATTGGATAGCAAAACTCTTTAAACGTACGCAGCAAAGGCGAAAGATAATTTTAATAAAAGCAAAAATAACGTATCAAAAAAGTAAACAGCAAAAGTAGACATGGTTAATAGTCTGCTAGACTGTTTTAATAGATGGTTTCGCTGGGTTAGTCCCTGAGTACCCCGATCCCTGAGGCACCCGTACCGGAGGACCCCGAATTCGATAAATATGATTACATTTTTTCTTTTGTTTTGGGTTTTCGCTTACAAACAAAAACAGGGGAAATAAAAACAAAAAATACAGAGATAGAACTGTGAGATGTAACTAACAGGCGATGGACAAAGCAGCAGTAAACTAAAGGCGACTGAAATTCTGTTTGATGTTTCCTTTTTGGTCTGAAAAAAGTATTCATTTATTTATTTATTAAGTAAGGCACACCAACGGCATATTTGCAAGAATTGATATAAAAGGTAATCAAGTCTTATATACATAAAACATTATGTCTATTCAAGTAAAATAATAATACAAATAATTATGTACAGATAAAAGAAGAAAAGTATTAAATATGTCACATACAGTCATGTACAATATTCTTATTAGAAGGTAAGCAATTATTCTAAAACCATTCATTTGAAATCTACATAATAAAATTAAATCATACTATACATTGCATTATGAAATAGGTTTATAAAAAAACTTTTTTGCAAAAAAAAACCGACTTCCAAAAAAAAACACAAAAAAAAGTGGAAAATAACTTTACTTTCGGAAGTCGGTGACTATTGTTTGTTTCATTGACTTTTTTGCCACCGACTTCCGAAAGTAAAGTTATTTTCCACTTTTTTTAGTGTTTTTTGTTGGAAGTCGGTTTTTTTTTTGCAAAAAAGTTTTTATTTTACCCTTTTTAGTTATCGTATCACACACAAATTCTTGTCAAGTATCAATTTCGCAATTTCTTTTACTTGGATGACATTTTTTCCAGATATTTTGATTTCAAAACCAAACTGCTGAACCGATTTTGATGAAATTTCTATTGGACCAATCGGGAAGTAGATCCATTCAGATAAAAGAAGAATTTTTCAAATCGGTTCGTAAATGACGGAGATATGAGGTAACAAACACAAAAAAAAAAAAAACATTCAACCGAATTGAGAACCTCCTCCTTTTTTTGAAGTCGGTTAAAAAAGGAAAACAAATACAAAACTTAATTAATCGTTCCAAGTCATAAGTATGATATTAGAGCATTGATAATGATCACAATAAGAAAAGTGTCTATGAACATTAACTTAAGCTAAAGAAAAAAAAAACATTAATTTATCAACAATTTTATTATGGTATGACTAGTGACTACTATCTTCTTTGTCACCGAAATGAATTCAAGAGTTATATCCGTTTTTGGCTAAAACGCAAAATGTGAGAATCAGATAAGGAAATGCGCACCCGATAACGAAATTGTTAATAAAAATACAAAATTCACAATAAAGGATTGTTTCCAATGATTTATGTTTAGGGGTCACTACCGTCGCATTTTGGTTATCTCATTGGTTTTGCCAAACAAACCATTTGTCTTACCATAATTGTCCGTCCGGAGATTAAATTCGTTAGATCCGAATAATTAAGGATACTGATTAATGGCAGCGTAGATATCAGGGCGCTTCTATAAATTTTCTTTGTTAACTTTAATTGAAACGAGAAAACCTGCGAAGTTTGTTTGCGGTGGTTGTAGGTTCCTGTTTTGTTAGCAGCCTGGACGACCTACTGATATTTGCGCGCATGGACTTTTGCGCGACTGGACTTTTGCGCGAATGGACATTTGCACGCATGGCTACTTGCACAGATGGACTTTTGCGCGAACGGACATTTGCGGGCATGCACACTTGCGCGAATAGACTCTTCCGCGACTTTTTTTTTAAGGCCAGTGACCATACATACGAAACGTCTGTTATTTCGGGGTCGGTGATTCAAGGTTTGGAAACGGATGGGTTACCTTACCAGTCCAGGTTAAGCAACTCTTGCCAAGGTTTGAAGACGGATGGGTTAATTTTTTGATCTAAAAATGTTATTTGCGAATTCACACAATGTATTTTACATTTATCTCATTTATTGACACTGGTCACTCTGTATGATTTCAGGTTGAAAATGCAGCAGAATTTTGTATTTATTCCCCGAATTTCCAAATGTGTGAATTCATTACTGTTAATGCGTTCATGCATATATAAATCGGTTCAGTGGATAGGTAATAAAACAGTAATTGGTTACATAAAGATAATGAGATTTGACATGTTCATTAGTTAAGCACTAATCATCATCTCATCATCTGCCTAGCCTTTTCCCAACTATGTTGGGGTCGGCTTCCAGTCTAACTGGAGGCAGCTGAATACCAGTAATTTACATGGAGCAACTGCCTATCTGACCTCCACAACCCGGTTAGTACCGGGTAATACGATACCCCTTGGTAAGTCTGGTTGTCATACTTTCAGGCCACTGCATACTTACAACGACTGTCAAAGATCTTCAAATGATAGCCGGGACCAACGGCTTAACGTGCTTTCCGAAACTCGGTATGTAAAGGGTGGTCTCCCATCCACAGACCAACCTAGGCAAGCGCGGCTTAACCTGAAGATTGATCCGAGTGGCTGTTATTATTTTAGCCACGAGCACCTCCTCCCCCGCCTCGAGCTTAGTTAAGCACTAATGAACATGTCAAACCTCACTAATGCATTGCACATGCAAGTTTAATTATTTAGTAGCTAGTTTAATCATGACATCTAGGTACAATGCAACATCAAACTGCACATAACACTTCTTGCATTACCTACAAACAAAACATCATTACTGATGTGACATTAAGGCGCTGTCAGTGTCAAATGGTTCCCACTGATGCCCGGTCACAGAACATATATACTCTAAAGGATGCCCGGTTGACTGCATGATCTACGATCTATCGATGACGAACAAGTCAAAAGTTTAACATTGACATTAGCTACCGAAAAACGTATGTTGATCCGTTGAAAGTCGCTCCAAAAATGCGAAACCTTTGGAAGTTTTGTTGTTTGTATTTGTTACGTTGATATATATTTTTTATTGGCAGCAAAAATAGAGATATATAAATGTCAAGCTGTTTCATTCACTTCTGTCAAGTCAATTTACAAGTCATTTCACCTTTAAACATACTGTCCTTGTAAGGCCTTGCTACTAATAGACTAACATTTACACTTTAGGCCATACACAGCGACCGCAGAATGCGGAACGGGTAACTGAGGTGATAAATAACTGACACGATTAGTCATTAAAATACGAGCTAATTTAGTTTATTTAATGTTTACTTGTGAATTTGTCATAATGCTGATTCATTGATGTTTTGTCTGAGTGTTCGAAAGTTGTTTTACAATCAAAATTGATATTATGTTCTGGATAGGTACCTACATGAAGTTTAAAAGTAACGTCAGTGACAGAAAAGTCCGAAGGGGCTCGATTGTCCCTTGTACTTGCGGTCGGCGCAAAACAGTTTTCTCTTCTGCGTCGTGATTGACAAGGGAGAATTCCCGTGTCAATCGCGCCACTATACGCATGTGAATAAAAAGAGATAAAACGCATGCCTGAAATAGTAGAATATAATGATGATGAATGAAGAGGGAGAGGAACGGCAAAGGAAAGATGTATGGATTGTATGAGTAATGATGCGAAAGGAAAGGGACTGAATGAAAGCGTGATGATTGACAGAGGAAAATGGCAAAAGACCCCAAGTAGCGTGGAACAAGGACAGGAAACACAAGTGATCTTAATCTTTTTGACCGACTTCAAAAAAAGGAGGGGATTCGGAATTCGTTTGTATTTTTTTGTGTTTGTTACCGCATATCTTCGTCATTTGCGAACCGATTTGAAAAATCCTTTTTTTTATCTGAAAGATACACTTGACTATTGGTTCCATAGAAATTTCATCAAAATCGGTTTAGTAGTTTGGTTTTTAAATCAAAATAGCTGGAAAAAATATGTCACACAAGTAAAAGAAATTTCGAAATTGATACTTGACAAGGATTTGTATGTGATACTTTAACTAAAAAAGGTAAAATTAAAACCTTTTTGGCAAAAAAATAAACGACTTCCAAAAAAACACAGAAAAACGTGGAAAATAACTTTACTTTCGGAAGTCGGTGTCAAAAAAGTCAATGAAACAAACAGTAGTCACCCACTTCCGAAAGTAAAGTTATTTTCCACTTTTTAGTGTTTTTTTTGGAAGTCGGTTATTTTTTTTAATTTTAAACGCAGGGAAAAGACGAGGATGATTCAACAAGACATGGTAAATCTTGGGTATAACGGGTGAGGAAACGTTTACCTTTCCTTCTAACGGTACATTAAGACAAAATAAAACATACACAATAAGAAACTAAGTATGATTTACCTATCCATACTACAAACTATACATACGAAAGTCACTTTGCCTGCGGTCTTTTTATGTCTTTAGCGGCTGAACGGATTTGGATGACACGATGACGTGAATAGACTTGGGTAGGACTTTTGGTCCCGGTAGTACGTTCAAATTACATTTCGTTCGTCCGCTTACATGACGCATGTAATCCCCTAATTGTTAGGCAGAGGTGTATCTAATAGTACAGAGTGTACTATTTCGCCAGTAGTTTTGTTTTCGGTAGTACAATTCTGCCGGAAAATATCCGACTACGGCATGCGAAACCTGGTTTCGAATTTCCCCGGTTTGTCCCGGGTTTTACTACAGGACTGAAACCAAGTTTCGCATGCCCTATATCTAACACCCACGTGTGCAAAGCCGTTGGTAAAAGCAAGTATCACATAATAATGAGGAACACGCATAACCCCTATATTCTAGATGTCATCGAAATTCTGAGAACGACGTTGTAACAGTATAATATTTGAAAATGTTCGGTTCTTTACCTCTATAAACATGGAATGTACGATAGTCAAACAATGGGAACGAGCCCATAGCCCGCATTTGCTCTCGCTAACCACATTAACACAGAATTGAATAATTTAAGACTTTACTGAAACAATTAGGATTTGGTAAGGATTTGATCAGTCTGAAAACTTCGGCCTGTTATATTATTTAACTTTTTTATTGAGTTCGGATATAAATTAGTTTCATTTGAAATTGTGTTTGTATTCTTAGTAGATCCTAGCCTTTTCTTGGAATTTTGTCTGTCCAATATACCTAATATTGTCTGCTACTGGTCGTGATTTCACACACTGAGTGGGTGATGGTGGGTTTGCTCTTGACTCTAGTCTAGGTCAGAGGTGACAGAAACAGACACGACGATGTAGCGAGCTTACCCAGAAGAAGCCTGTTTACTCTAATTTTGAAGAGAATAGGGTTAATATTACCACGTATCGTGTGATTGATATTCTGTTTTTTTCCCATAATTATCTTCTCATAACACCACACTGTATCTTACGGCTTGTATGTATATAGCTTGCTCTTGGTTGTTCTGGACCATAATATTTTACTGAATCAAGCGACAAATGACCTTCATAAAAATTATATTATTTTCCCAAGAATCAACACTCCGATTTATTCAAAGAGACACCTTTAATAGTCATCTACTGATAACATTTCTTTATGATTGAGAAATATTTCAAGTGGTAATCGAGCTTTCGCTTCAATAATATAATTGGAGTTTATTTCGTTTTAAGAAGCGTTTGTTACTCGAATCTCTTTTAACTAAAAGATGGATACTTCAATAGTCAATTCATTGTTACGTCTTTACTCTATTTATTGGAATACTTGATGTGACTGGCTTTGTTTCGTATGCCTTGTTTTCCAATAGTGTTTTGTGTGAATCTTACATCATTATCAACTTTCATGGAGTGGAGTAAACACAATCCTTTAAGCCGACATTGCGAAGGATTGGCGTCTGTAAATTGACACGTGTATACTTTGAGAAGCATAAACCGATGCAAGTTTTTTAGAAGTATTATATTTGTTCAGATTGCTGCTACCGCTACTGTAGACCTGAAGGCAAACGTAAGAGCAACATATAGTAAGTTTATTATTAGTTAAGATGGCCAAACATAAGATAATCTGTGTACTCGCTTTCAAAGGGTTTCATATTTCTACAAGAAATTCCAACAGGATTGAGATTTGATATTTTTTTTCATCCATAGGGTGAAATTGGCCGATTGAGTCACAAAACTGTTTTTTATTAATTATTCTTTGTCCTTTCTGCAAAGTCATAACATTTTTAACAAAAAAAAAAAACATTTTAAAAATTACCGACTTCCAAAAAAACACAAAAAAATGGAAAATAACTTTACTTTTGGAAGTGAGTGACTATTGTTAGTTTCATTGACTTTTTTGCCACCGACTTCCGAAAGTAAAGTTATTTTCCAATTTTTTTTTTGTGTTTGGAAGTAGGTTATTTTTTTTGCAAAAAAGTTTTTATTTTACTCTTTTTAGTTATCGTATCACACACAAAGCCTTGTCAAGTCTCAATTTCGCAATTTATTTTACTTGGAAAACATATTTTTACCAGATATTTTGATTTGAAAACCAAACTACTGAATCGATTTTGATAAAATTTCTATGGGTCCAATCGGGAAGATAAAAGAAGATTTTTTCAAATCGGTTCATAAATAGTGAAGATATGAGGTAACAAAAACAAAAAACAAAAAAAATACAACTGAATTGAGTACCTACCCCTTTTTTTGAAGTCGATTAAAAATATAAAAAACAGCTCCCGATACCGGCGCCGGCGGACCACTATTTTTATATTTTTAACTTGGACCCTACCGGTCCAAGCTACCGGTGGATAGGAATCCAGACACAAGAACCTTAACCATATCGAGGGGCCTTCTGTTATTGTTATCGCGTATAGTACGTCATTTTTGTCGGCCGTCCCTGATCATGCATAGTCGTAATTTTACTGATAATTATTAAACGAAGGTTATCTATTCTTCCATTTCCATTTATGCTAGAAGAGTAGTGAACTTCCCATGAATACTAATGATTTATGTATATAAACACAACTGGAGGGTCAAAGGGAACTATCGGTCAAAGTTCCTGATTTATGGAACTCTACTTTGATATTATAATATCTAACAAATATTTTACTACGAATCTCTGGGTAAACTAGACGATCAGAAAATCTCTTATAAATTATTCACGGGTGTCATCATTATAGGTGAGTATTTCTTGGTAGTATTACGATATCTTTTCCGCTTAACTGTAAAGGTACTCGTACTGCTTCCGTCGCTTTTGAAGGAGCATCGAATAATATCAGGTCATGGACCTGACCTTGGGAGATGCCTAAAGGCAGTTACAACGACTTGTGCATTTTGCATACACCAAATTTTTCAAATAAGTAGTAGTGTCTCATCATTGTGCAATGATTGTAGTTTCATAATATTATTACCACATTGTGCAAAACCATGTTAATTGACTGTAATGATTCATTTCGATTTCAAATACTGAAATTGATGCTTTATGAAGTCTGATTTTGTATTAATTTCATACTGACTTTAAATTATAAAGCAGAGACGAAAATTAGTATGATTTAAGGCGTAAATGTCGATACTTAAGCTTTTTTTTATCTTATTTGTATCCTTGACCTTCGTTATTTATATATAATTATATAACAAATATTATCTTTGCAGATGAAAATAATAACTCCTTTGTAAGTAGTGTGGCAATCACGTTGGCCCTGATAAAACATAAAAGGTGTGTCACGGTGTCACAGGGAAGTACAAAAAAAATTTGGTTTTGTTATTTTAATGTTTCTCTAAAAACTTATTATATGTATACCGTTCTACGTTGTGTTGATACTGCAATTTTTGTGTCAAAAACAGAAAATTTTATATCCTAAAATTAAGTGGATTTTGATTTCAACGTCCTATTATTTTTCGTTTTTTGGGTCACCTTTCTAAGCTCAGCAATGTTATCAAACGTTTCTGCATTTTCCATACATTTAAAAACCTGATAACAGTTGCTTAAACGACTTATTTTCAAAACCGGTACCAATAAATCATTTTGTAGGCGCCAAGTGGAATATTTAGACTAGGTAGTATTTGTTAAACGGTTTTTATCTGTTTAGTCGGTCTGCATTTCTTTATGGTTTAGGGTTCGGTCAAACCAAACCGGTACGGACAGGTAGCGAACCCTGACAGATACTTCAGTAGGTACATTTTCTGTCAGAGAACGGTGTGAAAGCGTTCGCAATGGGTCAGTACTTGTTGAACTTTTAGTCCTTTGTATAGTCATGTCCTTTGTATGCGTGTTTATTTTGCTGCACCAGCCAGTTGTTCTTGGGTGCTTTGTTTGGTCTGGCTCTAATTATAGAATGTAAGAATGTAAAACATTTTAATATTATTTGGGTTTTATTTATCTTATCTAAAACAAGATTTTCAAAGAATTTCGTGCAAAATAGATTTAGCTTGGAACTGGGATTGCAACTGTGTTATTTACGTCGTCGATCCGATTAAAACTCAGTACCTAGGTAATTAAAATCTACTTTCAATCTGCAAAAAACATTAAACACATTACTTTTAGTAAATGAATATTTAATCAACAACCTACATTTAGATTTATTTTTAAAACACCACTCAAGTTCGAAGGGTCCCAATACAAAATCAAAAAATGCTAAGTGGTTTACAACACAATTGTCATTACCATTTTCTTATTGAAGTCTGGCTTTTTGACCTTGCCCCGACCGACGACATTTAAATCGGCTTATGAATTTACGAAAATAAAGTTTTATTATTATGTGTTATTCTATAGACGACCACGAGTGGCTAAATAATAACAGCCGCTCGAATCAATCTTCACTTGACTTGACAGGTGATGAGATGATGATGTATAGACGACCACGAATTTCAGTACCACTTGTGACTACAATTTTCAGTAAAAGTTTTTAAACTGACATATTCACTAACACTATGGCCTGGCCTGGCCTGTTTTATGTGTTAACCATAATTTCCAGTAAAACTGAAACTTCAGTAGGTAAGATGAAACTATCTATCTCTTACATAGACAAATAGACCTAAGGGCTAGACAAAGTGAAATTTTATCTGCGATAACTGTCAACTAGTGGCTTGGCAAAAAACCACCTGAGATGCCGGTAGCGCTTGTTACACCTCTACCAACTTATCCGTGCAGGCGGTAAAACACAGAACTAAAATAAATGTACCATGCTTGACATAACAGTGCATTTTTGCTTGACAAGCAGCGCCACCTTGAACTGCACACTTAATGTGGTCATACTATAATCCCATATTTCTGAACCTTTTGTCAATCGTAATCACTGATAGACTGCCTTGCCGTTTTATAACGTGCGAGTGACACCTTAAGGTCAAAAATCACGAGTTTGACCAAAAATACAAAAAGGTCAACGGGTCTGGGTCAGGTAAACAGTCTGTGACGTGACAACGCTTTCTGGACTTGATCTTTCATTTGTTTTGTGGTTAAAGCTTCGTAAAGTTATGAAAGCGATCAGAAAACTGTGTCATGACGCAGAGTGACGTCAGCGGCAGACGTATGTGACGAGTAGTGACGAAGAGCGAGAACTTGAATTAGGAACGTTCGTCATTCATAAAGGTTTTTTGGTCAGTGCTGTTAGAAAGTATGTGTTGACGTATCAATGGATCTTTTGGCGCTTAAATGAAATTTACAGGAGAGCGCTGTTGGCATAACATTATTTTGAAAATAAATGATGTCCGCCATCTTTTTTTCGTTCCTTCTTTTGGCACTGCGATTATAGATACATCCAACCATGGATAATAATAGGGGTTAAAGTATGAAATTGCCGTTGTTTTATAGTAGGTAATAGATACTATGAATTGACATTAACGCGCGGCGCCCACTATCGGTGGGCATCGGTGCGGCTCGGTACCGCTCAGGTGCCATACGGCGGCTTGCAATGTGCAACATTCGATTTTTGAATTTCAATTGTTTTTTTTTATTCAGCTTAGACGGAAAAGATGGATACTTACTCGTAGAACATCCGAGTAATTTTTGAATACGTGTTCCGACTGCGGTTCGCACTATCAATGCTGCGTTTGGAGATGAACGCACCGTACGTTTTTGGTTTAAACGCTTTCTTAATGGAAACTTTGACTTGAAGAACGAACCACGTGGAAGACCGCCCACACAGGTGAATAACGCTGAATTGAAGAAAGTGGTAGAAGCCGCTCCGCGTCAAACTACCCAAGAATTAGCAGCATGCTTTAACGTTTCTTTACCTACAATGTTGACTCATTTCCATCAAATCAATAAGATAAAAAAATATGAAAAATGGGTGCCTCATAATTTGAATGATCTGCAGAAAGAAACGCGTGTTGAAACTTGCACTGCGTTGTTAAATCGGTACAGAAATGATGGAATATTGGATCTTGAAATGTGACGAAAAGTAGATTCTTCACGATAACCGTAAGCGCAAAATGCAATGGTTGACCCCAGGCCAAACGCCGCAACCCTAAAGCAAAGCTTACCAATAAAAAGGTAATGGTAACTGTTTGGTGGTCTTTTCATGGTGTTATTCACTATAGCTTTCTGAACTCTGGTCAAGCAATATCAGCAGATGTTTACTGTGCTGAACTTTGAACAATGATGGCGAAACTGGCAGTGAAACAGCCCCGACTCGTGAGTCGATCTTCAGCATTATTGCGCCATGATAACGCAAGACCTCACACTGCACGAGCCACCGCTGTAACTCTACAGGAGCTGCAGTTAGAAACCATACGTCATCCTCCGTATTCGCCAGACCTAGCTCCAACTGACTACCACTATATCGTGATTTGGATGATTTTCTACGTGGTAAAAAATCTTCTTCTCAGGAGGCAGTACAAAATGCTTTCACACAGTTTGTCAAATCTAGATCCCCAGAGTTCTATCGCAAAGGCATAATGAACTTTCGATTAGATGGCAGCAATGTATATAATGAGGGTAAATATTTTGATTAAATAAGTATGTTACATCTTCGAAAAAAACGAGTTTTAATTTTGCAGTATAAATCGACAATTTCATACTTTAACCCCTTAATACTATTCTTTTGTTTCATATGAATTTAGCAATGCTGTGGTGACGCAGAGTAGCGTACATACGAGTATATTATTAGTTAGTTTCAAATATTATATTATGAATTTGGCAATGCTTTGCGTATTTGAAAGGTATGATATGAGAATGAATAAACATAGAAAAGGAGGCTTTAGTTTAGTTTTTTTTCAGTGGTAGCACAGTCAGTTTTAGATACCTTCCTATTTCATTGCAACTACGTACCGCATTAGTCCAGCTTAAGATCAAAAGTTCACCACTAACGTGCAACCAATAAAGTACAACACTACGTATAAATACCCTGTATAATGTAAAGGTTAAACAAACATTTGTACGAATATTCAACTCCTTTGTTCAGCCATGTTCGACACCACGTGCAACCTTTTAAAACACAAACCAATATAGAAAAAATGTCTGGTGATATTATGAAATATATCTATATTATACATAATCCAAATCGAGGCAGTCAGACCGCATAGCCTTGACAACAGCTTAACATATTGCGCAATATCTGTGTGTCGCGGGTTCGATCCCCGCACGTAACAAATATTTGTATGACCTACAGGTAGTTGTTCTGGGTCTGGCTACTAACCACACGAAAAGATGAAGTACCAAGACAACGCCATTACCATTGTGCCAAAAGTTTGTAGTCTCTAATAATGGTCGCTGGATTGTGTTTTGTTGAAATTAGACCTACATGTACATACATATAAAGCTAGTCAATAAAAACCTTTGTCAAATGCCATATCTGGCCAATCGCCATGACTACATTGACGTGCATTGACGGTCAATATTAATGTCAAAGTAATAGATTATCCAATAATCATGCCTGTCCCAGATTAATGACCTGTATAGTAATTGGCACGCTACCGGATAACCATGGACATTGCCGAAACTGTCAAAAGCAACTGGCCCGATGTTCCATTAGCAGACATGGGCCTCTGGCTACTTGTTAGTGTATTGTGCAGGAGAAGCTAGACAAAGAAGTAGGATATTGATAGAAAGGTGGCCAAGATAAGGTCAAAGAAACACAGGCCTTCGAAACCGAACAAAGCTGAGGATAGTCGTATAACTAACAAGCAACCCGCCTCGGCTTCGCACGGGTGCAATGTAGATACTAATGTTTTCTCTACTATAATATGCATGTATTATACATATAAAGCTTCCTCTTGAATTACTCTATCTATTATAAAACCGCATCAAAATCCGTTGTGTAGTTTTAAAGATCTAAGCATACATAGGGACAGACAGACAGCGGGAAGCGACTTTGTTTTATAATATGTAGTGAAGAAGTCCAAAATAGCTTGGCAGGAGGCGATTCCGTGCTGAAATGATGATGATAGTTACTGCAGAGGTAAGTTGCTGACTTAGTTACCAGCTGCATGTGTAAACCATTTACCTAGACATTACCGAACAACTATCATTGACCATCCATTAGTAAGAACGGTGTATAAAAGAGACCTGAAGTTCTGAGGCCTGGGTGCAAGACAAAATATGTCATCCAGAGATATACTGCTAGGTCACAATTGACTATGCAGCAGTCAGTTTTTTTTAATAAGGTAAGTGGGCCTTTCTCTGGCATAATATAAATCACTAATGTATGATAATTCACTAATGTACGAAAATTCACTAATGCTGTTACTTCGAGCGTCCCTTAATTCAATCTCGTCAGTAAGACTGACATCTCTTAATGACGATTGCGACAGTCCAGACAGTTCACAAGACGATAATGTCTTCCTGAAGCGATTGACGTGCATTAACGGAACGACCGGAAATGGGAGACAATATTTACTGCTTCGTTGGTTGAATGGTCGTAATCGCTAAAGCTGAGCATTAGGATCAGGGTTCGATTTCGAGAATTGGCAGAGTTATTGGAATAGGAGTTATAGGAATTTCTCAATAGCAACCCAAAGTTAGGAGCTGGGCCCGATTTATGGCAAGCTCCCTATTGCTGCGTGGAAATTAAACATACTGTGTAACGTAATGTGGGTGTATCTAAGTACACCTTTGCTCATCCCTTCGGGAATTACAAGCGTGGTATAACAAAATGTATTGAGGAAAACTGTAGATTTGATTAACATTACCGTTCTGACGTGCTAATAAACGATTCTAAATATGTGGTTGCTAAAGTTACTACGTATTTATGTTATGAATCAGTGTTCTTACGCAAAACGTTATAAGATTGTCGTCATCGATATGGTCTGAGGAAGGATATAAAAATAACGGTTCTAAAGGAGTATACGTCATAAGTTTTTATGGTATACGAAGTTATATGATGATGATAAAATCGTGATAAGAGTTCGCACTTTTTGTGAACAGGATTCTTGTGGCAGGTTTTTGGATAAAAAATGCAAATGACGACGACATCGGCGGAACTCATTGGTGTTTTTTTTTACCGTATCGTATAACATATTATGTCTAATAAACTTAGCGTATTGCGTGAAATTGTAATACAACAAAGCCACGATTAAATTGTTATGAAATACTTAACACAGAGCAAGACGAAATTAATCGACATAATCAATTTCAGTTTATAAGGGTCACATACTCCATCCACCTTACTCAAAACCTTAACCTTCCCGATTCCCATCAGCCGGCACCCATGAAGATTAAAGGATAATGGTTTGCGGTTCCATGGGAGGAAGGAAGGACGCAAACCAATATATTAGACCGACAATGCTCATATAGGCAGACAGTTCCAAAGGCCCTTGACCACATTTTACAATTATCTACCAAAATTTAATCAGGAGGTAGGCTAAGCACGAACGCGCGAATTAAACGTAACGTAAAGGGCTTGGAAGATTTTGTGGCCTGCCTAACTTCCGCCATTTTAGTTTATTTTCAAAATAGCGGCCACACATAAAACCTATGATAATCAATAGCTGAAATCAATACAAACAAGTTTTGTGTAAGACAAAATCTTCTAAAGCGTCACGTTTCCGAAATCCAAAAGTAAGTAAGTAAGTAAGTTAAGATAAATTAAAGTTGTTCGTATTGATGCCAGCTATTAATTGATACAGGTTTTATGCGTGGCCGCTATTTTGAAAATAAAATGATATGGCGGAAGTTAGGCAAGCCAAATAATTCAAAGCCCTTTGAATTATTTTAAAAATATTCTTTTAATACATTTTTTTTCTTAATTTTAAGACTTTTTAAAGTATTTCCAACGTGTGCACATCGCAAAAAAAATTGAAAATGCCTAAGGATAATATTATTTTTGCTTCAAAAACTATTCGAATTCACTTCGCTTGTTCAATCTACTCCCATTAGGCCACCCTACGTGTCATTAATTTTATGCTAAGATTCATAATAGAAAGTGTCAAATCCTTTGACATTTTTAAGCTAAGTTGAAAGATGGTTGGAAACTTTCGTTAAGATGTCAATGAATTTTAATATTGATGGATTAAAATAACTTTTTATTATTTGTCACTTTCGTTACGGTTCATTAAATAGGCCACTTGTTTTTTTTTTGTTAGTGATGAATAAAAGGATGTTTGCGAAGAGACTGTTCCTATAGGTAGGTAATATAAGGAAAAAAATGTTTAAAATTTAAGCTTACAAAGGTGACCCACTCTCACCAAAGCTGTTCACAAGCGCTCTTTCGGAGGCAACTACGAGGCGTAAATGTTAGCGGCCACGAACTAACCAACCTCCGTTTTACTGATGATAGTGTGTTGTTCTCCACATCTGCTTCAGAACTTGAAAAAATGCTCCAAGATCTGAGCTCAACAAGTCTTGACGCTGGACTTTCAATGAAGAGGACCAAAACCCAGGTCATGCCCAACAGCACAAAACGTAAGGCCGAGGTAGACGGGCATGTGTTGCAATATGTCGATGGGTAGACATACTTGGGCAAGACAGTGTCTTTTAAAAATAGGCAAGACAAAGAAGTCGAAAGACGAGTTCAAAATGCCTGGCAGACCTTCTGGGCCCTTAAAGAACACATAAAGGGAAGCCTTCCAATGACACTTAAACGAAAACTCATCGACATGTGCATCCTGCCCGTCCTAACCTAACCCTGGTCACTTACTGAAAAACAGAAGTCCAAACTCAAGATTTGCCAGCGGGCAATGGAGCGCAGCATAATAAGTATTCAGCGAACAGATCGGGTGAGAAACACCACCCTGCGCTTCATAACTCAGGTTGCAGATGTTGGGGAAAAAACAGCCAAGCTAAAGTGTGAGTGGGCTGGCCACGTGGCACGAATGCACCCGGGGAGATGGGCACGGATCGTTACTCACTGGACTCCTGATGGAGGAAATCGCCACCGAGGTAGACTGCGGCGAAAGTGGTGTGACGATCTGATCTTGTTTGTGGGGCGAACATGGCCGTATATCGCACAAGACAGAGAGGTTTGGAAGTAGAAAGAGGAGGTCTTTTATTTATCGTGTTTGTCTAGAATGCATAAACTACTGTCGTATTTTACAAAAAACTTACACCATCAAAGTCTAACACGAATGTGATAAATAACTAAAACCAGGTACCCATTATTTTTCACCAAAAACAAGAAACTCGTACTTTACCTAATTTGGTTACTTAATCTTTGAAAATGAAACAGTCATTAGTATCTATTAAGTATTTAATGTCAGTGGCATAATAGGGAAGTTTCATAGTTTAATGCAGGGGTGTTTCGGTCATTTTGGCATGGGTCCAGAAACGAGTATTAAGGCTATTTGCATGAAACTTTTCGGCATAGTTTATTAATTAAAACCTATATAATAACAGGATAATACGAATTCCACTAATCTTTTAATCTTTTCCTAAAACTACTATGAGTTTTACTGCATCTTTTACTTACACAGTTAAATCAAATTACTCATGATGTGCATTATACCTACATATTTAATGTTCAAAAGTGTCGTCTTCTTTTATCTTGACTTTGACCAAACGAAGTCAATGCATCTTTGAATGGATAACAAAACTGGTACCCTTAAAACTATTGTGAGAATTCCTTCCGGACAAGACAATATACAATTTATTTTGCTAATGAATTACTTGAAATAGGGACTGGCCAATCTCGAGCAAGGTCATCAACCATCATACATTTGCCTGCATATTCCCAGCTAAGTTGGGGTAGGCTTTCAGTCAGGTGCAGTGAATGCCAGTATTTTTTACATCGGAGCGTTTTATCTTCAGATCAATCTTATGATGCATGAAACAAAGTAAAGCCTGATGTGCTGCTAATGCCTATAGATATCTGCTAAAACTTTGTCAAATGACCGTCCCATCTATCATCCAGAAGTCATCAGCTATACATAGATTAGTGCTACCCGTGCGAAGCCGGGGCGGGTCGCTAGTCTAAAATAAAACGGTAGATTATTTTTATAACAAAATACACCATTTAATTCTGAAAACATTTTAAAGATTAAATTAGAAATACTTCTTGATTGTATTTGAAAACAAAAATCAAGATCCGTGTGAAGCTTTTTTCAAGTTTCCTGTTCCAAACTCATAAAAAAGTTATGAAATGTCATCCATAATTATGTTGACGACCATTGCAAAAAATCTAATTTAAAAGGGTAACAACTATGCAATAATACTCGGATGTCGTTCAAAACATATCCTGTACTATTAAATGAGCAATATTTGTATGCATATGCATATACATTTGTAATCGTGTTCTCGAAATGATACTCGACGTGATTTCGACGAAAGTTGCAATATATGGGGTTTACGGGAGCGAAAAATCGATCGAGCTAAGTCTCACACCTGGGAAAATTCATTTTCTCTATTTTCTCACAAGCAGAGCTTGGTCGCCCCGGTATTAAAATACATTTATTTAATTTTGGAGTCTGGGTTAGTGTCCGGCAATGGGCTTGCTCCCTGTTAAATGTGACTTAAACTTAACTGGCGATATGTACTGATTTAATTGTGTCTAAGCCTTCGGGAATTACAGGCGTGATGAAAATTTTCATTTTGTAGGTGCCTACCAGACCCAAACCTGCATCCTAGTGCTCAAAAGCGGATCTTTTAACTTCCGCGCCGTCTTATCTTGACATTAGTCATAATCTATTTAGTCATTACCGTTGTTATGATTTCATAGTAGAATAAATCATTAATTCATTAGTGACATTTCATGTCCACACAAATGTCATGACTAATTACTATATATACTTACTTGTGAACATGTGCCTTTATTTCTAGAAATTTGAGAGTCAAGAAAATGTTTAATTGGTGACACAAATCCGGATATGAGTAGCCTACCAAGATTTTTTTTAATTACTGAAAATACTCCTTTTAATTGGGGTTGGGGGTCGTATCGAAGAATGATTCATCATTCGTTGGTTGAATCTTCCTATAACTTCACCAAATAAAACAAAAAATGTTCAAATCACGAGTTCAATATGCAAATCACTCAAGGTCGACCAGACGAAAGAGTTCAATGTCGCATAGAAACGCTGTGTGGCATTTGATTAAAATGATCTTTTAGTATAATTCAATATTTTGTCATATTTGTGCCATTGCAAAACTGCCCCAATCATAATAAGCATTCAATTACAATTGAATTTTTATTCTAAAAAGAAAAAAATAATACATTTTTACACTGCCATATCCTCATCGTGTTTGAGTTGAGTATATGGTTAGATACAATTATTTTCACAGATGATTTTGTTAAGGCATTGAAAGGTAAACATGATTTAATATAATGTTGACTTGCCAAGCCACCTAGAAATCTGATTCATCTGCAATCTACGAGCGATATAAATATATTATATTATCGAAAAATGATATATACAACCGAATTGAGAATCTCCTCCTTTTTAAAATCTGATAAAAAAGGGTATTGTAGGCAATTCCTTTGATTTTTTGTATCTTAGCAGCTTTGATTATATAATGTCCTTAGCAGTAAGTTTATAATTATTTAAGTTTTGAATATCGCGCGAAGCGAATGGCATCATCGCGCGCCGTCCGCATCGCTACACTTCATGCTATCCCTGTCGCACTTGCATAAAGCGCGCGAACAACAATGTTGTCCGCGCGCGTGTCGGCCAACGGTCACCGTGTGCCGCATGACCAGTAGCGTCATAAACACACTCGCGAGCGGGCGCGTACTTAACGCTCAGGCGTTCCCGCCAAAAATGTATACCTAATGCTAGTGTTGTATGTACTGTGAAATTTTGTAATTTTAATATACGCGAGTTTTTACCGACTTTTGTGTGTCTGTTGTGTACGAATCCCGCCCTAAAACCTATAAATTGGTCCTTCGAGAGCCGGATCACAATGGATAGCCGCGTTGCTGGTGTTGTCACACGGAGCAAAGCCCACGCTGAGGCTGAGCTACGACCTGGAGCGGATACCACGTGTGTCACTACGATCCCGCGTAGTGAGGTTGTTGCCACGTGCGCGTCGACCGGGTCGCGATCAAGCCGCATGAGCCGCGAAGCGCTGCGCCTCCGTGCCGAGTACAAAGCCGAGGAAGAACTCGTCAAGTTAAAAGAACAACTAATAAGAAAAAAACTAGCATTAGACATCGCTGAGATCGAAGACGAAGAAGCAGAACATCACGCTCCGAGTGTTTGCAGTGGTCCTAATAACGTAGATGAGTGGATAAGCTCTAGTCAAGTCCCATGCGAGCACCTGGATTTACCGCCAGCGCCTCCCGCGCCGGCCGGCGCGTGCTCGACCGAAGGCCTAACTCGAGAGCGCGCGCGCGGGCTCGCGCATGCGCCGTACACCGCGGTCGGCGTCCACGCGTCGTTCGCGCCCGCGGCGGCTTCCTCCCCGCCCGCTACGAAATATGCGCCTGTCGCTGCGTCCGGGGCCACCAACACCGCCGGCGCCGTCGCAGCTTCCGACATCATGCATCTAGCCGACGTTATTATTACGAGCATGACTAAACGGCCAAGACAGAATTATGATCTTCCCATATTTGATGGCAGCCCAGTTGACTGGTTGGCGTACCGACGCACCTACGAAGCCACCGCGTCCAAGTATAGCTCGTATGAAAACGCCGTGCGACTACAAGCATCGCTCCGTGGCGCGGCAAAGTGTGCCGTCGAAGGTCTGCTGAGTACCGGGTCCGACCCAATAGACGTTATAGACGCCCTCGAGGAAGAATTCGGACATCCAAATCTACTTCTGGAAACTGCTGTAAATAAGATACGAAGTCTACCGAGGGTGTCCGACAGTGGCGTCGAGCTTCGAAATATGACGTGCGTCGTTCGAAATTGTGTTTACTTGTTAAAAAACATAAGAGCCGAGGGTTATATCAACAACCCACAATTAACTCATGAAATCCTAAGCAAATTAACCCACTATCAAAAAGCGCAGTACGGCGAGTTTGTTATGAAAAAAAACATCAATAGCAACGAAGATCTTCGTGTTTCGCCGAACATAAATATACTACTCGAGTTTCTGAGTTATTTGTCACGAGCGTCAGCTTTTTATCTACCACTGAACATAAGCACCGAGCAAAATAGTAACAGTCATCGCAACCGGACCACCGCTCCTGCTTACCCCGCGAGCTCTGCCGTCGCTGATAGCAGTTCGCGCGCGGGGCGCGGGCGCGCCGACTCCACGCGTCGACAACAACGCGAACATATTCACCGTGTTCACATCACCAGCGAGGAAGCTGCGTTATCGAGTGCATCGCGAAGTACGTCGTCGCAATCGAGTGTGTGCGTGTTGTGTAGTAGTGCGAGTCACCGGTTACCCGAGTGCGAGATGTTTATAAATAAGAGTGAACGAGATAAGTGGGACTATGTGAAGGTAAATAAGTTATGTTTTAAATGTTTAGTGCAAACCCATTCTCGTTATCGTTGTCGCGCAAAACGATGTGATAAGTGCCGTTCTCCGCATCACACACTTCTCCACTACGAGAAGTCGAGCGGCTCGAGCGCCGCCGGCGCCGCAGCCCCACCCGCGGGTGCCGCGGAGCAGACGGCTGCGCCCCACCTACAGTCGCCGTCGGACGCTGAGTCGGTAACGAGTGTGGGTGAGCGATGTACAAACACTAAAACGTTGTTAAAAATTGTTCCTGTTAGTATTATTGTGAACCATGTAAAATATAGTTGTTATGCATTGCTTGATGATGGTGCCACTGTGTCGTTAATCGATTCAAGTATTTGTAAGTTAAGTGGACCATCATCCCCGTTAAAAATTGTAAGTGCAGGCGGTCATGTTATTATCGATAAGAATTCTTGTAGGGTGACTGCGCTAATTCGTGGACCTAACGGCCTGTGTCATGATGTATCGTTACGCACGATTGAAAACTTAGACTTACCGACCCAAAGTATTTCCGCCAGAGTTATAGATACATATAAACATTTACGAGACCTAGATTGTGGTGAGATGTCATGCGCTAAACCGTTGCTATTAATCGGGCAAGACAATTGGCAGTTAATAGTAAACCAGGAGATACGACAAGGTAAATCCGGACAACCCGTAGCGTCACTTACGAAGTTAGGGTGGGTTGTTCATGGACCTGTAGGTATTTATGATAAGTCTGGTCATGAATCGGTTAATGTCGTTAATGATAATTTAGATGATTTAAGTGAACTTGTGAAACAACAATTTTTGCTCGAGTCAATCGGTATCGCAGAATTGTCACGTAAAAATGTCGAGACTGAACGCGCTTGTAAGATTCTAGATAGCACTAGCCGCCGTGTTGACGGGGGCTGGGAGATAGGCTTACTATGGTCACGTGACGCGGTACACTTACCTGATAATTACGATTACGCTGTGAAGCGTCTACGCGGGATAGAGAGTAAGATGGATAAAAATCCCGACTATGCTGAATCGTATTCGCGTCAAATTGAAAGGTTAATTTCTGAGAATTATGCTAGGCGATTGGTTAATCCACTCAGTGTTAACCCGGTATGGCACCTGCCGCATTTTGGGGTCATTAACCCGAATAAACCAAATAAACTTAGATTAGTCTATGATGCCGCGGCCAAATATAAAGGTGCATGTTTGAATGATTATTTATTAACAGGGCCTGACTTGTTAAACTCATTATTAGGTGTTCTGTTCAAGTTCCGATCTGGCCCAATTGCTTATACAGCGGACATAGCTGATATGTTTTTGCGAATTAAAATTCGGACGGAAGATAAGGGCGCGCAGCTCTTTTTGTGGAGAGGCCGGGACAGAGGGCGCGATCCTGATACATATGTAATGGACTCGATGATCTTCGGTGCTAAGTCGTCGCCTGCCTCAGCCATTCATATTTTGAATAAAAATGCTAGTGAGTTCCGAGATTCACATCCTGAGGCCGTCAAAGCCATCCACGAAAACCACTACATGGATGATTACCTAGACAGTGTTGATTCAATAGATAGTGCTCGTCAGCTGATCAAAGATGTCTCCATGATACACTCCGCTGGTGGATTCTCTATCAGGGGGTGGGTGACCAATTCTGCAGAGCTTCGAAAAGAATTACCAGCTGTCGTGCCAGGTACTATAAATTTTGATAAGTCTCCGTTTAATGGTGAACGAACTTTAGGAATGATATGGGTGCCAGAGTCAGATGAATTAGCCTTTGACTTATCGTTCAAAAAGGTTACACCAGATGTAGTTGAGGGCAAAGTTATTCCTACCAAACGGCAGTTCCTGAGATTTATTATGAGTATTTTTGACCCATTAGGCTTACTTTATCCTTACACGATAAAGTCAAAAATTTTGTTGCAGAAAATATGGAAATCTGGTATAGGATGGGACGATCAACTTAAGGAGGACGAGTTTAAGGAATGGGAAAAGTGGCTGCATGATATCAAACAATTAGATAACGTACGTGTGCCACGGTGGTACAAGCTTGGCCCTTCTGCTGTCGAATTACACGTTTTTGGTGATGCCAGTGAATCAGCCTATGCTGCAGTAGCATATCTTGTAGGTAGGGATGACTTTGGCAAAGTAACCGTCTCACTTGTTATTGGCAAGGCTCGTGTCGCCCCCCTGAAGGAAATAACCGTGCCCCGTCTTGAACTGCAGGCAGCTGTGTTGGCGTGTAGGTTAGCTTGTACCGTCGTTAAAGAGCAGGGTTTGACAATAACACGCAAGTACTTGTGGTCTGATTCAAAAACCGTCTTAAAATGGGTGCATTCGGATCCTCGTGATTTTCAGAAGTTCGTTTCACATCGATTGGCAGAAATAGACCGGAAGTCCAACCCGAGTGAGTGGCGTTGGGTGCCGTCAGCAGAAAATCCCGCTGATGAAGCCACGAAACTGTACTGGCCTACAAATTGTAAATTGTGGTTTACAGGTCCAACTTTTTTATACCAGGATAAAGACCAGTGGCCGGTCAATGAGTACGACGATGCTGTTGATACGGATTTGGAACGCATTGAGAAGGTTCACCTTGTAAAGCAATATGTTCCGCTATTTAATGTCGATAGGTTTACCAGTTGGACACGGGCTGTTAGAACTGCAGGTCGAGTTCTTGCTTTTTTAGGTATGTGTCGCAAGAACCAGGTTGAGACGTTAACAGTTGGCAACGTCCGTGAGGCTGAGATTCTTTTGTTGAAACAATGTCAAGTCGAGACTTTTCCTAAGGAGTTGGCACTATTAAAGACGAAAAGTGCATTGCCTGCGGAAAGTAAAATTCGCGATTTAGATCCTTTTTTGTATGAAGGTGATGGGTTGCTTCGAGTCAGAGGACGCCTGAGTGCTGCACCGGAATTAATGTTTGACGAGAAGTATCCCGTTATTTTAGATGGGCACAGCTATACTGCGCGTCTTATTGCACTTGAATATCATAAGCGCGCTCACCACGCCAATACTGAAACTGTGATCAACAGTATAAGAGAAAAATATTGGATTACTCAGTTGAGACGTACAGTCAAATCCGCCGTATCTAAGTGTCAGCCTTGTCTTGTCCGTCGCGCTCGTCCTTCGTTGTCCAAGATGGGTGATCTACCAGCCGCTAGACTCGTTAATACTAGAAGAGCTTTTGTACATTGTGGGGTAGATTATTTTGGGCCAATGGAAGTTTCAATAGGAAGGCGCCGTGAAAAAAGGTGGGGTGTAATTTTTACATGTCTTGTCACTCGTGGTGTGCATATCGAGCTCGCGGCTTCGTTATCAGCTGACTCGGCCATAATGGCGATTCGACGCTTAATAGCTCGCCGTGGACAACCCTCTATCATGTTCAGCGATAGAGGCACGAACTTTGTCGGTGCTGACGCAGAACTGAAAGCTGCCATTCAGGCAATGGAAAGCGACCAAACTATGGATTTCTTGGTTACCAAGGGCATTTCTTGGCAATTTAATCCCCCCGCGGCCCCGCACATGGGTGGGTGCTGGGAGCGGCTCGTCCGCTCAGTAAAGACCGCACTTAAAGTTATTTTGTCGGCGCGTGCGCCTAAAGAGGAGTTATTAATTACATTGATGGCTGAGGTGGAAATGACCCTAAACAGTAGGCCATTAACCTTTGTAGGTATGGACCCCGATGGACCCATCGCTCTTACCCCAAACCATTTATTGATAGGTACAGCTACCGGTGCAACCACGCTAGGTATCTTTGATGCATCGGACTTAACAAGTAGAAAGGCATGGGTGAAAGCCCAAGCTCTGGCAGACATGTTTTGGAGACGGTGGCTCAAGGAGTATGTTCCAACCCTCCAAAAGCGTCAGAAGTGGTTGCACGAAGTGCCACCCGTAAAAGTGGGAGACATGGTTCTTATTTTAGAAGAGCATCAGCCTCGTAATGCATGGCCTAGGGGCGTAATTAGCGCAGTCCACCCAGGCCGTGATGGCCAAATTAGAGTAGTTACTGTAAGAACCTGTAGGGGCTTGATGAAGCGACCCGTTGTAAAAATAGTTGTGTTGCCTACTGACGAGTGTGTTCAGGAACAAGGGGGTGGAATGTAGGCAATTCCTTTGATTTTTTGTAAGATGCAGCTTTGATTATATAATGTCCTTAGCAGTAAGTTTATAATTATTTAAGTTTTGAATATCGCGCGAAGCGAATGGCATCATCGCGCGCCGTCCGCATCGCTACACTTCATGCTATCCCTGTCGCACTTGCATAAAGCGCGCGAACAACAATGTTGTCCGCGCGCGTGTCGGCCAACGGTCACCGTGTGCCGCATGACCAGTAGCGTCATAAACACACTCGCGAGCGGGCGCGTACTTAACGCTCAGGCGTTCCCGCCAAAAATGTATACCTAATGCTAGTGTTGTATGTACTGTGAAATTTTGTAATTTTAATATACGCGAGTTTTTACCGACTTTTGTGTGTCTGTTGTGTACGAATCCCGCCCTAAAACCTATAGGTATTATTGAGTTTATTTTATAAACACCCCACCCTATTTACCTACCTTTCCTTCCTACCTATCTACCTACTTTACCCACCTACCTGAAGGGTTTCAGAAACCTTTCTTGGCGTATGTAGAACAACTGTGCAAAATTTCATCAAAATCGGTCCAGTAGTTTAGGAGTCAATAGATTTCGAACAGACGAACATCCGAACAGACCTTGATATTTATAAAGTAGACTAGCTGTACCCGGCATGCGTTGCAATGCACTTTTCCCTACCTAGTACTACCTCCTCGTATTTTTTACTACTCGACCCACCTACCTACCTGCCCACTTACTACCTACCTACTATTTCGAAAAGTTTTTGTTAATGTTTCAAAATGGATTTCCTTTTTTCAAACGAACTTAGTTACAAAGGCCAGTCCTGACCCTTACAACATGTATCAAAACCCGAATGTTATTATACGTTAACCATCTTGATAAAATCACAATGATTAGCCATATTGTTGCCAAAACATGCCATCGTAGTGCAAAAAACTTGCAACTTTATATTTGTTGCATCTTTTTTGCACTTTTACCCTTAATGATAAAAGTTTTTTTTTAATATCGTAGTACCAGACCAGAGGACCAGTGACTAACTTAGTGACAAGACTAAGCTAGCCAGTCGATAGTTGATGATGGGAAAGTCCAAAATATAACCTACCTAAAAACTTAAGTCAGTCCTGTTGAATGTCGTTTTTCCATATTACAAAATGCTTTAAAAGCGTGTGACCCTTTGATGTGCCTATGGCAACAAGGAAAAACAAAATAATTTTTACTTTATACAGTTTGGAAAATAAATTTATCATTCACATTTTCCTTTCAAAACCGATCCAACGGTTCTAACAGTGCGTCACAATTGATGGCGTACGTGCAGCAATGGTGACTAATTGTAAAACTCTTAAAACTAAAAAATCTTTTAATTAACACGTAATAAACCAGTCGAAGCTACGTCATAAAATCTTATTGGCATTTTTAAATAACCCCTTTCTTAAAATGGTGATTTTATTAAGGAAGGAAAAGGTAATTCAAATCAACTGTAAATTCGGTGTTGCATTTGTGTGTTTTTTTTTTAAGAAATCAACAACGTAGGGAAAGATGCAAGCTACTTTAGCTTACTAAACAGGAACTTAATTCAGGTTTTAAAGAAGAAAGACGCAGGCGAGCCTTTTTTTTTTTTGGGTGGGAAATCATCAAATGACCTCTCCCGCTCTGGGTGGAGCGGGAGGGCGTGTCAGACTCTTACTGACAAAAACCCGCCCGTGTTCCTTCACTTGCTTGTGCCAAGTTGCCAAGGGTCACGGTAACTCTTTCGAACAAATCCGCAAGCCTGGCAGGCATCGGTCCTGATGGACCCCGTCAGTTTGTGCTGACAACTCTTTGAGGCGCGCGTGGAACACAACGCGCCATCGACCCGGGCCTGGTCCTTACCGGACGGCGAGCTAACGCAGGCGAGCCTGACAGAGGCAATCGCCTTATACTTGAGAATTCGGTCAAACGCAAATCATTTTTAAGTCCCCGGTATGCCTCATGCTGTTCATGGAACTACAGAATTTTATTAGGTAAATAAACTGGAAAAAAACATTGTCATGGACGGTTGTCATGGTATGTGATCCGGAGAAATGACAAGAATGTCGTGAGGAAGATTTTGGGTAAAAATGTGGATAGACCAGATGTGGTTAATTGGGACAAAGGCTATTGAGAATATAATTCGCCCTAGCTCTAGCTTACGTAGTCCAGTTTTTGATCACTGATTTCTGAATTTGAAACTGTATTTCCATATATTTACATTCTACATCTCCGTACAAAGAATTGAATAAAAGACATAAACGCACATCAGAACAAATTATGTTCATTGTTAAAAAGCGCGTACAAAGGAAAATGAACCTGCCTACCCTTTTCTAATATCAATGTCAGAAACAGAATCAAGGATAGATAGAGCTTTTGTGATCAGTATTGAACTTTACGAGTATATTCAGAAGTTTTTATTGTGAGTAAAAGTAATAACAAATCATCGAAGTATTACATCATATTATGGCAAAAAAAATGTATGAAAATGGTACACTCTTCGAACTATGGGGACGTGTCTAACTAAGTTACTACCTACTAAACACTGCAAAAATGACACGAAGAATAAATTGTTACTTTAACATAATCCTTTGAGCCTAAGATAAGGCTAGTTTTTTCAAGATGTTCACACACGCGAACGGACCAATGTTGGGCGTGTGAACCTCTCCAAACTTCATATTACAAAGAATATTGGAGGCAAAAGTACCGCAGTAATTTTAATTTTAATATCTTTTGCATTCTGAACATATGTAGTTATTATGTTTGTTCAGAATTCAAAGAATATTAGAATTAAAATTATATGCTTAAAGATACCAATATTGAAACACCCATGTTTAAAGAAACCGGGAGAATCCCTGTTAAACTATGCCAATATTAAGACGGGATTCTCCTATAATTACATAGTTGTCTGTAATAAATATAAATAATAATTATTGTTGTTTCAGTTCTGATTCATCACATATGCATTCTTCATTCCAATACGTGCCCATATTATATCATATTATGTAACTCATTGAAAAATAACATTATTACAGTAACCTAGAGGCCGAATAATTCGTATATTTATGTGCGTACTAGCTTTTGCTCGCGGCTTCGCTTCCGTAATTTAGTTCGTTGTCGTTTCGTGTACATTTTTCTTATGCACTACCATAATATATTTGTTGGGTTAATTACAGCACAGATTAAGAAATAACTTGTTGGTTTTAAACAACATGCATATCTAAGCATATCACTATGTTTTAGAGATAGTCACATAACATTAGTGAAAGTTCATTATTTGAAAATCACATTGATTGTTTTTAAAATGACAAATGAATGTCGATATCTTAAAAGGTAGTGACGCAAAAAACGTCCCTGCACGGATCAATAAGCATAATATTATTGCACTTATAATGAAATAATAAACACTCAAGTTATAAAAATAACATCCGTAAAATTACACTTGCAAATTAATAACAAAAAATCAAGACCTTAAATCCGGACTAAGTTTTTATAATGCCTTAAATTGTATTAGTCATAACTCTTATGAAACAAAGTGATATGTAATATACATACATCCCTTTTTTTATAGCTATCATTGTGATTATTCTCGATACAATCGTTGAATCAATAATGCTAACCGATTATGACATCTACAAAAAGTTAGTAATGAAAATAAACATAACATAACATCACGACTGTAATCCCTGACGGGTTAGGCAGAGGTATACCTAATAGTACACTCACATTTCGCCATTATGTTTAATTCCCATGTAATCTTGTCTAAAAAGTTCGTTATCATTGCAAGTACCTACGTGTTTATTAAGTAGGTAGGTTCCGTTACGTACTGCATACGGGTTTGCGGGGCTTCACCGAGATGTGAGTATTCTGCAATTTGATAAAATAATGGAGATTTATGTAGACAAATTCTTAACTTTAAAGTTATAATTCAGAACAAATAACTTAGTTTTAAAATAAATTAAATTTTAAAATAATGCTACTGGTAGCTTAAACTATTATTTTAATACGTTTTGATTATTTACGTAATATGTTGTTTAAGTTTCAAAAAATATTTATTAAATTATTATTTTAAAAAACGTAAACACTTATGCAAATGTTGATAATGCAAAAATAATTTTATAAGAGAAATATGTTATGATTACGTTATTGTAGTTAACTAAAAACTGTTAGTTTGGTACTTTAAACGATTAAGACCAATCAATTTTCATTTAAAATCAGTACCTAAAAGCATAACAACGTAGAATGATTCAGTAGCCTAAGGAAAGTGCCTACAGGAAAATCGCAGGCATAACAGCCACTATATATATTTGCAGAATAACTCAGAGTTTTCATTCATGTGCGAATCATAAAACCCGACGTCTCGTACAAAAGTTAAAACACGCGCTTACAACCTGTTGTTGGTCATTTGTTTACTCCGCGCCGCTAAGCAAGGTCGTGTCGAAAATGTGCCGGATAAAGTTTGTGATCGTGATGCTGTGCCTAGTAAACTTTGTGCAGCCAAGGAGGTTGTACTACCCCAACCCTGACGACCCTTCCGCGATCGTTTTCGAAGGCCCCACGAACTACGACACTCGGAAAGCTTCGGAAAACGAAGTCGGTTTAGACGAAGACACTTTGAGTCTGCTTATCAATCCAAGATTTGGTGATGTTAAAGTCAAACACCAGGCGACATCGCCCCCATCACCGCCAGCACCTGTAGATACAGGATTCTATTTCCCGGACGATTAATTACGTAAAGTGTAAAACCAAAACAACGTACAAGTTACCAGTGAGATATTTTTTATGATGATTGGATCTATTTCTGTGAGAAAAAGTGTTGTGTGCAACAAAACCAATTGAAGACTTGAAGATTCTATCCACAGTGCCATAAACTATGGTGTATTATTTATACTAATATTAATGTAAGTTATTTATTAAGATATTTTAGTTTGTAAAACAGTGACATCAGTTATTTGCTTGATTTATGTAAATCTTGTAAATGATGAGATAGGGCCGTCGCAAAAAACCCTGAATATTTGCTGTGATGTGTGTTAGAACATAATTTATTATGTGTCCACAAACCACATTCATATTAGGGGCGTGCCCGTTACGGCCGGGTTGAGTAGGGTTACCACGATTTGGAATTGATAAGAAGTGCAAATCATTTAGTTATCGCCAGTGTAAAATTGTAGATAAGACTTTTGTACATTATGACAGTGAGGCGTTAATACTCACAATGGGCATTGGCACTTTAACGTTAACTGACATTAAATATGAACTCGGTAATACAAGGTAATGTAACTGGTTTTCAGTTTGTACTTGTAAATAAGTACATATTGTAATAGCAGTAACAAAAAACTGGTTTCTGTACATCACATAGTTTACTTTAATTGTTGATATGCAATATTTCTTTTGCTTTGTTTTAATGATGTCATCATTTGGAGCCAATGTTTCTGTTTTGAGATGACTTTGTGATGTTATTACTTGGAGGTAATTTTCAACCAGTACACTAATAATCAACTGTATAGGATTCTATAGTTTGTTTATGACATCATTCTCATATTAGAGGCAAAAACTATTATTATTTACTACTTAATCTGTGACCCGAATAATTTAACTATTGTACCTACTTTTTAGTAAGTTCGTACATATTAATCGACTAAAGCTGCTTACATATATTAACCAAACGAGATAGTATTTTAACGCCTTGCGTTTAGGGGTTGTTCTCACATGTTTATCATTATGTTTGTAAACAAATCTAGGATGTATAAAAAGAATTTAAGGCTAAGTAATCAATCCATATTGCATCTAATCATCATTATTTTAATAAAACACGGTAAGATAAAACAGCACGCGTCACTAATCACGTTTTTATATCTAAATACATAAAAACTGTTATATAAAAATCAATTAATATAATGACCAAGCTAATCGTTTCTTATTCAGGGTAATTTGTTCAAGCGTAAAATAATTACAGCTAATGTAGAAGTTATTATAATAGTATTTAGGAGCTATTGAACGTGTAATATAGCCTTAATGACTAAACGTATCGGTTACACGATCAAAGTAATATTAGCAGTAATTACGAAGCTTGGGTTATATGACTAGGTGTCAAAATTGTGTGTTATTTTATGCGGTTCCATTAGTTGATTATATTGCATCGAAAACAATTCGAGGTACCTTCATTTTTTTATATATTGAATTTGTTTGTATGTACCTAAACGAATCAGGTTAATATCAACTTGGTTGTAATTTTGATTATCTATTGTAAACGTACATGATGTATGTACGTATACTGAGTATTATTTTTGTCAAATCAAACAAAAGAAATGTAATCAATCTTTAATGAGTCATGACTGAATTGAACTTAGCTCAATAATTACGGATAATTAAGGATTTCTGCCAGCATGTTGCTAAACAAAAAATACAAAAGACACGTGGACACATCACAGAGTAATAACTATTCAGTATTCTTTTCTTAAAATAATTATGTAGATCTTATGCCTCTTTTCACATGTCAGCTCTAGGTTTTAAGCCAAACGTTGAAAATGAAACAGTCAAAGTTTTATTAAGGCTTTCATTTAGATGTTACCTTGTGACAGTGAAAACGGGCATATGTACAACAATTGACAATTTTAATTTATTGGTACCGGCTGTCTATTGTAGATATTTGACAGTCGTTACATGACTGGAAGCCAACAGAGTTGGGAAAGGGCTGGACATATGTTGATGATGTTTAATTATATTAAAATTGACAAAATATACATATAATGACGGTCAGCCTGTGGCATGACGATAAATAGAACATCTAAAATGATAATTATTTAAATATTATTTTTATATCTTTATTTTTATGTGACATATGTAACAGGTTTATATATGTATGAACTGAATGAATGTTACAAATAGTATTTTAGAAATTTTAGATTTAAAATGAACATGGACTAAATAAGGACGACTGATATTTTTAGTTAAATATAAACACATGTTTGCATAATTTTGCTCTTTTATTTAAACGAAAACCTATATAAATTACCCATATACCTAATCATCATTAATTTAAAATTGTTCACAAAATCCGAAAATTATTTGGTAATTTTTTACAGTAGGTACCATTCATTCATGAACATGGATGGATGGATTCATTACTGACTCTGCCCTGGACTGTAAATGTGGTGTTGTTCCACAAACGATGGGGCACTTAATATCGTGCCCTGCGTGTCCTGCTGCTTGTTCACTACAGGAACTGATGGACGCTACTGAAGGCGCCAAACTAGTGGCTCAATTCTGGGCTGACACAATTTAGATTGCCATCGACACGCTAAGTTTCTCTAATTTTTTTGTCGACCCTTGTAAAAAACATTGACTGACATTATACACAGTTCTTTTCCAACACTGGTGAACACAAAAACTGCGTCCAATAGAGGGTAACTGTAAATATTTCTGTTTATGTGTCATATTTCATCCTACATTTTAACATTCCTTTTATATTTCCTTAGCCACGATGGTAACAAGTGTAACAACACCAAATTAAGGATTATTGTCTTTCCTGTCTTTCAATAATTTTATACCTAGCTAACTTTCTCATGATATCTATTAACTATGTATCAGCTTTGAAAACATAAGCATGCAAATAAGCAAGCTTCAAGGATCATTATTATTATTTGAAAATTATTCATTTTAACCCGAATGTCAACATAACCTGTTATGCCTAAAAGTCAGTACAAATATGCCTAACAAGCATTACTGCCATTTTAGTTTGCAACCTCGATAACATAGATGAATGATTATGGATAATAATACAATCTTTCTTGCTACTACAATTATTTCTGTTAAAAAAACTGAACCAAAAATAAAAATGGCTTCTATGCGATTTGCGAGTTTGATTCGTACATGAAATACCGTAACTTGCAGATAGTTGACCTCGGCTGGGTGTTAATGCGTAACAATATGATATTTGTATCTTTATACTGTATCTCTTGGTACAAAAGAGGAGCTCGTGGCTAAATAATAACGGTTGTTAAAGATAGCCGTGGCAAGAAATTCTGACCACCAATCTTACAAAAGGATATCGTGTTACTAACTTTAACTAACTGGGTTGTAGAGATCAGATAGGCAGCCGCTCCCTGTAAAAATACTGGTATTCAGCTGCATCCATTTAGCAGTCTAACTGGTTGCAGCTGAATACCGACACTAACATAGTTGGGAAAAGGTTGGGCAAATGAGGACTTGGTACAAACGAGTCATCTTCCCCGGCAATCGGTAGTCAACGAAAAGCAGGTCTCATGCCGCTTTACCGTCCACACCTGTGAGGTGGTAAACCAAATACAAAACATCTGAAAGAGCATGAGGACTAGTCGCTGGCTACTGGAGGCTGTTGCTGATGCTTCGTTAGGCCGAGCCTAAACGCACTTACAATAATACGATAAAGTTACAAGGTTCTTGGCAGAGGTTCATTTACAGCCCGTTCACACGAGGATGATTCGTTTTATTTTACGGATAGTTTTTTTTCACGATCTGTTTATTTTTTTGATAGCGGCGATGCTTTTTAAATGCCTGTGTTCACACGCATCACGTATCGTAAAAATGACGGACAAGACTTAATTCACGTATCGTCTTTTAAAAATCACGTACGCCAAAAAACACGAATCGTGAATTTTTTGTGACGGATTCGCTGATGCGCTCGCTCCCGAAAAATCACGAAACTAATGTTAACATCAATTCGTTTTGACGTATCGTGTTTTATGACGGATCTTCAATGACGGAAGCCGTGTGAATGAGCCCTTAGAAAAAGAAAGAAAGCAGCCCATTCAATTTATCGGGATAAACTCGTAGCACGTAGTTCCCACTCCGACGATTGTTTATTTATTTGTGTAATAGTTAGCCTGTTTAACCTAAATCTTTTAAGACTTGCGATGAATACGAAATAGTTGATAAAATGGTAAGTAAGATTTACTGACCTATGTAGTTTATTTTTTAAACATAGCATAACATCATGTCTGTAATACCCGAAGGGTAACGCAGAGTTGTACCTAATTGTAGTACACCCAAATTTCCCTAGTTACGTTTATATTCCCATGTAATAGGGGGCGAGCCTATCAGCCGGGCACAAATCCACATTTCGTGGCGGTTACTGTGAAAATTCCTGATGACACACATAATAAGCCCGAACCAGAAGAAGATCGTATGGTTAAAGTCAATGAGAGTCTGAGATTATCCTTGTAGATTCCCGTAAGTCAAAAACACATGCCATAAAATAGAGCTTTGAATGTATTTTCAGTATAGCAAAGTCACATGCAGGTGGACTGCAAGTATTATTTAACTATGCGATCCGATGTATGAACAAAAAAAAGGTCGTGAGATCAAAACTCACCACGATGCAACATGCCAAGAAATAATGAAAATGTTGGACTTGACAGCAATTAAAATATAACTGGTATCGCATTATAAAACGAAATAAAAGTAACTTGAAAAGTCAATACACCTGTTAGTACGAAAAACGAAGGACCATTTTATTTGATAACAAATGTTACCTGGTTTTACTTTACGTGTCTTTTAAATGTTTATGTTCGAAACGAACCATAAAACCGGCTAAGCGTGAAGAATGTACCAAGGAAAGTTCTACTCGATCAAGTTTCTAAGGAATTGGTTTGTTCTAGTGATAATTATAACGACTTTAGTCTTTTGAGCAAGTACACTAAGGCATAAGATGTTAAAACTTTCCTCAAATAACCATAATAAATTTGAGGGTGAGCAGAAAGGTGAGCAGTACTTCCAGAAGTGAAAAACGACACACCCAACATACTCAACGACAACTATCAAAACAATCAAGATGCTGATGATGCATTTTCTTGATGTCGGTTAAAAAGACACAACCTCTTTTCAAGACCTAGCTGCTGCGTCCTTTTTTAGGATTAAAACCTAAAAGGTAGGTATTGATTTTGGAGAGTGTTCAATTTTTGGATTGGATTCAAAGATGGTTGGCACCAGCAGTATACATGGCGGCGCCGACAATGCGACGATAAATGAAAACACTGGTAAAACTAGTTCATAGTCCTATGAACTAGTAAATATAAGTAAAGTAAATATTTTTAAACTAACAAAAAAAATCCTAGCATCGAAATTAAAAAAAAAAAAAAAAACAAACTAAATAACATAAAACTGTTAAGGAAATACAACACCATTTATACATATCGTTTTACTAACCTTAAGTCAAATTTGAACAAATTCACGTCTTGAAATAACATTTAAGGAACGAATTTGACAAAAGTTTTTGAAATAGCGAGTTGGCAACATGTTTTTAGTGTTTATACCGATGCGGGGGTCGTTAACCTGTCAGTGCCAGCCTAGTAATCTACATCATGTAGAAAATTCAGAATAAAAAAAATAATGTCCTGTGACTAAACTACTGGATATTTTCGAACGAATTTTTGTATGTAGACTGGGAACGTCATGATGTATACGCAGTTTAATTTACAGTCGTATTGTCGGCGCTACCCTGTATAATATCCAACCCACGTCTTGCCACCAAAAATGCAGTTGTACTCGTTTTTTCGGAAACGAATTTTGTGGTAAAATCTTGGTCGTCTTTTGTTAAAAATAAGATTTATCCGCTCTAACATGTTGAAAAGTTTATTAAGAAGACGATTATTACTAACCCTACAAGGCCACTTTCGAAAATGTTTAACGTCAGCCCAGTTAGCTTCAAGAAAAATATCTTACGTCAATAAGATAAATAACATTTTGAAACTTTCTATAAATGAAGCTTCAAAAATTTGGTAATGTTTTTTGTTTACCATTTTACTTGTTTTTTTTTTAATTACATATTTTTACCGAGCTGTAGCTGTATAATTATATTTTTCAGCGCTTAATGTATGTAGGTACATACATGAAACGCGGAAAAATATATTTAAAAAAGCCTGTTTTTATTTTCGGCGGCCAAAATATTTCAGTTCATTTTTGGTTTTATGTATTCGTGCTGAGTACTGAATCTGACCTATTGCTGACCTAAAAATAATCTATCAAATCGACTTCCAATCTGTTAATGATAGGCACTTGCTATTCTAGCAATATTTTGTAGACTAGGACTAGGTCAGATCCTGTGCTATTCATTCTATTTGTTGGCTTTGATTAGATGTCAGACGGTTTTCTGACTCTAGTGATCACGTATTCAGTAGCTTTCCTAGTCGTAGACAAGGCCTTGCCAAGGCGTGAACATAGCGGCAGGAAGATATTCGAACCAAAACTTATTCAATCAAATTGTCGATAAAGGTACAAAAACATGTTTTGCGTACCGGATCTTGAGGTTTCATTAACAGAGTTCGTCGTGATATTATCAAATATTTTTCCAAAATGTGTGTTGATACCCGTTATAAGTGCGACGTAGAGATTTCGCCATTTGAGAATATTATCTTTTGAACTCAATATGTGCAAATAAGTTTTCACAACTCCATATTTCTGGTATAAGCCGGCAATATTACCAAGAGATTTGGTAATAAAATGCATATTCGACGTGCCTCGTGTGATGTCGAAAGAATCAAAAAGTCTCCTTTTATACGAACATCTTTGGCCAGTTTCTTTTAGGTCCAAATTATTTTAAGTGGTAAGCAATTTGAATATCCAATCACTGGAGATTAGATCAACGGGCGTGACTTTCCGACAAGGGTACAACACTATTGGTTCATAAAATATAATTTAAACGAAGGTATGTGCCTAAGAACGTGTTGTGTGTGTTGATCTTCATTTTTTGTCAAGGAACGATCAATCACTACGATGTTCATTTGATTTATTTATTGCTTTGCCTTGATGGTATCAATAAATTAAAATCATATATTTTTCCTGTTCACATTAATTTTGCTAGCTCAAACAAAACAACAAATAAAATAAAACATGATAAAAACTCAAAAAATACATTTGAAAAACATATTAATGTTGAAAACGGTTTTGGACATCGTAACCATCATAGAAGAACAATGCAACCGAATTCTGAAACTACTCAGTAAATAATAATATTATTGAGAGACCACCTGGCTCCCAAATCTGCTAATGAAATCGTGGCACAATGGCTGATTATTGACACATTGTTGATTTTGACAGGTAATCTGAAATCTCCTAATTGGATGGCGTTACAATGGATTTCATTAGACAACTCATTGGTCTGGCGTAGGTATGATTAATCTCCTCGGGAACCATCTGGTGAGCACAGAGCTACAACAGACAATAAGTAGCAGACTAAGTACCTACCGCAATAGTACGTGGGAACAGCACATTCATCTTAAACTTAGTCTAAGTTCCACAGCTGTAACGCGCGACAGTCTAAGTCGCACACCGTCCACATTGTATGCGTCCATGCATCTTAGTCTGTCCGCAAACAAGTACTTCAGCAGCTTTGGTATACTAATCTTTTAAGAGGCTACACTTAACTCACAATAGCAACAACATGTGATGGATTGAGAACTACGAGTAAGAGGAGTTAAATAATCTGTGGTGTTGGGTGGTCTCAACTTGTGTCGAATTCAGCGCAATAAGTTGCTTGATTGTGCTTAGTGGAACTTAAGCTCAAAGACTTTTAAGAATTACACATACCTAATCTACATGCTTTTTTCTCATGGAGATAGACTGCTAGGCCGAAACTACAGAACGCCATCTGCTACGGGCCTCACATATCGAAAAAAAAATAGTGTTAATGCTATTTAGTTTCTCATGCAGGAAATACGATAGAATCTACAAGTTCAGCACTATTTTTTTTTTGTTGTCAAGTCATTTCAAGGCCATGTATCACAGTATATTTTTATGATCAGAATAAAAAAGACATTATAATGATACTATTACGATAGGAATATAGCTAACACGTTATAAGGTTTGATCAGCTTTCACTTAACCAATAATCTTAGTTTTGGTTACCTGTATGTCTTTACTTGTATCGTGTGAATTAGGAACCTACCTTCTGCAATTCAAATGCAGCACCAGCTCTATGCTGCCAATTCCCTTCAAAGCTTTGCGTTACTTCAAGGAATGTCGACTTAGAAACGTGCAAAACTTTTGTGTTGATTCGTTAGACGAATGGCACATGTAATCTATTTACCTAGGTAGCCCCGAGTGAATCTGAATTTCTTGCTGGAAAATGGGAATTTTGAGTAGGTACAATTTTTCTTTTCCAGAATATGAGAAATTCACGTTGGAGAACCAAATTTTTTTGCAAATAAAAACTGGGTAGAAGAAAATATTGTTTGACTGTATTTTATTCGGGCTTGGGCTTTTATTATTAAAAATATACTATCAATTACTATTTAAATTATATACAAACTACAAATAGATCTTAAATAATAATCTATCTATTTATATCTATACATATAATGTAAATCTGTAGACGTGGCGTTTCTGTACATTGAAAATATTTAGAAAAAAAAAATAGTAGGGGTGTTAAAGGATAACAAACAGGACCCATTTCTACTAATTTTTTAATTTTGTTCTGTTTGTCTGTATATCTGTTTGTCTGCAGTCTGTGAGTCTTCGGCAATGTTTGTTTGTTTAAGTATCACGTGAAAATTACAAAACCCATCTGGTTAGTCTTAATGCAGAAGTATTGTGCGTAACTTTGAGAAGATATTAGTTTTTGTTTCATTGCAATCCGTGCTCTCTATCAAAAGATATATGAATGTATTGTGTTCAAGAACTTATCGCCTTTACGTAAGATACATGCAACGACATCTATTGAATCAAACTGGTACTAATGAATAAAGATGAAGTGCTCACATTAGATAACTTTAAATCGACTTATCGGGTTTTTCAAAAAGTTATGATAGCAAAAGGTACTTTAGATGGCGCTGCTTTGAAAATCTTCATAGCCTATATCGTTTGTTCGGGCGCTTTCTATGCATTAAATTTAAGTACTTTAACTCGCGAGCTCGAAAGATGGCGTTTTTCATTTGACGCCAATTTCTGAATCGCGGTGTTAAGATTTTCCGTGAAAGAACGACCCTCGCCGGGTAAACTGCATCGATGTTGGTTGTTAGGTGTCTTTCGTTTCGTGTTGTAAAAGTATTTGGTTTCATATCTATACTATATATTATAATATTATAAAGCTGAAGAGTTCGTTTGTTTGTTTGGTTGAACGCGAATTGAAACAGTTTTAGGGTTGGATAGCCCATTTATAGGGGAAAGCTATAGGCTATATAACATCATGCTGCGACCAATAGGATTAATAATAAAAAATGTAACGCAGACGAAGTTGCGCGGGTCAGCTAGTACAAAATAAGGCTAAAAGTAAGTACCTACATACCATACATATATAATTAAGCTATTGGCGTTGTTGCCAATAGGACACTTATGCATCAAAGTACTCCTCCGCATCGCTGTCATCCGGGAATGTGCCCAGTAGACTGGCAGCATTGCTACGTTAAATGGCATTGCTAATTCTTTGACCAAAGAAAGAGCTAGTTCTCTGGTCACGCGAAGTATCGACCAGCCGGGTGAGAGATTTCCCTTTATCATACAACATCTCAAAACTAAACATTTTGTAGAATCGATATTTTACATTTTGCACGTTTTGAATTCAATTTTATTACATAATCACCAAAAAGGTCAGCAAAATGGAATTCTTGTGTTATTAAGACCCAATAACTTATCGGTCATTCGCAAAAAATATTTAAACAAAGGAACGTGTTACCTACTTGACGTCATTTGATAACCGGTCGGGTAACTACATTAAAACAAGCGGGTTACAAGAATTTCGAAAAAATCATTTCTTATTTATTTACTAGCGACCCTGCTTCACACAAGAACTTTACGACATTTCTTTCATTAATCATTAACCTTCCGGAATATTTTCACTCAGTGATGACGAAAACTACATAATTACCTATGTGACTAGAAGAGTGATGGATATGAATGTTGGTGGATGGAGAGGATGAGGAAGGCTAAAGAAATGATAGATAGACTGTGTGAGGGATGATACGAAAGAGAAAGGAGTAAATAATGCCGTGACGTCTGACAGGGAAGAATGGAAGAAGAAAACGTGTTGCGCCGACCCTGAGTAGACTGACACAAGGACAGGAAGATGATGATGGTGAAAGCTGCATCGAAATCCATCACGCAGTTTAAAAGAAACAACGCGGTCACACTTACAGACACGAATAACGACTTCAAATTATAATAAAATGGGTAGATTATTTATTATTTATACTCTTTTTTAGAGTCAAATTTTGAAAGTCTGGGTGCTATTTTGACTTGTGTAGGTATTCAAATTCCAAACGACTAAAGTTGCGTAGTTATCTCGCAAATAATTTACATACTTATTGTCCATAAAACACGTAGGCTAATAAGACTTGAGCTATTGCACAGCTCATGGCTCGGTTTTTTTTTGTGTAGACACGATTGTAGCTTAAACAGCTGGGCACCAAAATTGGGAGACTGCGCCAGACGTTCTAAAAATATCGTCGCTTACGGAGGCTGTTTTAATCCTCCTCAATTAAAGAGACTTATCCATAACAGTCAACTCCGGCTCAGTTCAGCTGCAATGTGCCTACCTATTATATTGTACATTTCTCTTTGGCTCAATATCACTCAAAGGGCATTGGGGAGGGGGCTTGCCTGGAGTCTCCCTAGGTAATCAGTCAGAGTTGCGGAAATTCTAAAGACAACCAGCTTAACGACATACCTATTCCGAAGAACTGCTAAACTTATGTGGCAATGTTCGAAATAGGTTCCTAGAACGGCTGTTGGATGGGGTCAAAAAGTTCACTGGAGCTGCGAATACACACCGACAGGCTCATCCCATTAGGTGAATTGATGACCCCCCAATTGAACATCACGCCTGAGATTTTCGAAGGGTCAAACAGATTCACTTATCACGTAAAAAGGGGCTAGTCAATTACCACCAATCGGGTACAAATTGAGACTCAGTGGTGGTTTCTGAAAAAGATGCCTGATCGAAAAGTCGTAAACGCAATTATTGAATTACGTTCGACCTGGGAAGCGAACCCCCTTTGTACTCCACGGCTGCGCTTGCGACCACTGAACCAACGAAGTAGTCTCGATTTAGTGAAGGTCATGAGATTTTGCTGTTCTGATTCTTATAAGAACAGCAATAGTGATAGATAAACTCGAACGGCGTGCTTCCCAATGAATATTTGAATACCGAACGGCATCATTCTTCTATGGTTGGTCTCCATCATTCCCAAAGAACCGGTCGACATAAGACTTTATGTCGACCGGTTCTTTGGGAATGGAGGAAAAGTCAAAATAAAACTGTTAACATAATGAATTAGTTTAACCATAATACGCATTCATTGCATGCATTTTCGATTTAAGGGTCTATAGTAGGTCAGATGGCTTAGCATGATCCTCCGTTATGCCGAAAATACTGCAGCATTAATTTTGAAATAAATATACGGTAAAGTTGAGGATTAATGCTAGGTCCTATGTTTGACGAAAACACGATTCCATAAAATTTTCTCGATAGGAAAAAATTCCAAAGTTACCTCCAAACCGAACGATAAACCGCTGGTATTCAAAAAATACATAAAATTAGATCATGAAACTTGGCATACTAACTGAACTACCTATAAAGCAGGTCTTATGTTTGTTATTTTTTTAAAATTCCTGTTATTTTCAGCTTAAAAAGAAAATACCTAAACTATCGGCGTCTTGAAGTTGGTTCTCTGCCGCCCGCCACCCGCGCTCAGTCTCGCTTCGGCTTTCGAACGGGAGAGCTGTGCCGCTTGCGCTCAGAACACACATTACGCAACAATACGACGTAAAATTAAAATTTATGTACTTAGGTTTATAGTGTGGCGCAATGGGAAATAACGGTTGGCGTAAAGAAGCAGGCAAACATAAATATGATAAACTTAATTAAATAAGTATCTATTCACCTATCTACTATTTATATACAAACATATAGGTAGACAGCATACGACACGTTTGGTGCAGTGGCTAAGCGATTGGCTGCTGCGCTGCGCTACGAGTCGCAGGTGTTTCTGCATGTGAAGATTTGTGTTTGTAAGTTTCAATCACAAATGCATCGTCCACGATTCAGGAGAAATCCAGTGTGGGGCAACTTTTATAAAAAATAAAAAGATAAAAATTACCTATATAGTTTTGTTTTTGTTTTGACAATATATGTATATTACAACAAAATATAGGTATCTACAGTAAGTACTTAGTAATTGTTTTTTATAATGTTGTCCCACTCCAGGATTTCTCCTGAATCGGAGACGGTGCGATTACAAACACAAATCTTCACAACTATCGTTAGGCTATAAAAATATTTCTTCCGTGCGGGAATCGAACCCGCGACCCGCAGTGCAGCAGCCAAGCGCTTAGAAATCTATATTATAAAAATGAATTGCTGTTCGTTAGTCTCGCTAAAACTCGAGAACGGCTGAACGGATTTATCTTATCTTGGTTTTGAAATGTTCGTGGAGGTCTAGGGAAGGTTTAAAAGTTGAGAAAAATTCGAATAATTGCCGGGAAAACCCTCAAAACAGCACATTACAATTTCCCATTCAAACGTTTTCTAAATAAAATGGAGAGCCAATTTGTAATTTATTACCGCTGCATAAAGTTCAAATTCGCGTGCGCGTTGGAGGATCTAATGTCGCGTTCCGAAACTCAACAAAAGTGCGAAGAGCTACCTCACGTGCTAACCGCACTGATGACCAGAGTAGGATAGGTAGGTAGGTAGGTACTAAGATAGTAGGATAGGTAGGCAGGTAATAGGAGAATAGGATATGTAGGTAGGTACTAGGAGGGTAGAATAGGTAGGCAGGTAATAGGAGAATAGGATATGTAGGTAGGTACTAGGAGGGTAGAATAGGTAGGCAGGTAATAGGAGAATAGGATATGTAGGTAGGTACTAGGAGAGTAGGATAGGTAGACAGGTACTAGGAGAATAGGATATGTAGATAGGTACTAGGACGGTAGGAAAGGTAGGTGGTACTAGGAGAGTAGGATAGGTAGGTAGGTACTAGGAGAGTAGGATAGGTAGGTAGGTACTAGGAGAGTAGGATAGGTATGTACTAGAAGAGTAGGATAGGTAGGCAGGTACTAGGAGAATAGGATATGTAGATAGGTACTAGGAGGGTAGGATAGGTAGGTAGGTACTAGGAGAGTAGGATAGGTAGGTAGGTACTAGGAGGGTAGGCTAGGTAAGTAGGTACTAGGAGAGTAGGATATGTAGATAGGTACTAGGAGGGTAGGATAGGTACTTACTATAGGTAGGTAGGTACTAGGAGAATGGGATATGTAGATAGGTACTAGGAGGGTAGGATAGGTAGGTAGGTACTAGGAGAGTAGGATAGGTAGGTAGGTACTACGAGAGTAGGATAGGTAGGTAGGTACAAGGAGAGTAGGATAGGTAGGCAGATACTAGGACGTAGGTAGATAGGGTAGGTAGGGTGGGTAGAGTAGGTAGGGTAGGTGGGGTAGACAGGGTAGGTAGGGTGGGTAGAGTAGGTAAGGTAGGTGGGGCAGGTAGGGTAGGCGGGGTAGGATTCATTGACTATTAGGCGGTACGAAGTTCGCCAGGACAGCTAGTACCTAATAAAAATATAGGTATGTTCGGAAAGTACCTACCTATCTAACTACAAGAAACAAAACTGTAACTTACTTATCCGACTGTAGTGCTACCTACCACATACATAAAATGTATGAACTTACTGACGTACCTTGGTAGTTTAGCTAAATAATTATAATGTATCTTTCTAGAAGACGTCGATTACACAGTACTGAAAACGATGGTGATAAAGATGATGTTCCGGTAAATTCGTCAGTATCTTCTACCTACCTAAAAATGTAACTGATCTGTTATTCGTACCCACGGCTACATAATTATCAAACTATACATTTCCAGTATAAGCTGATCTCACATTGTATAGGCATTCCGTACAATGAGAGGTCAGCAAAAGCAATAAGTACTACGTAGTCGCGCACACATCCGCATTTCTTAAAACAGAACGTACTACACGATCAATTATAAACCTTATCCCATCAATCACAGCGTGTATTATACCATGCACCGTACAACTTACCCACACAAAAACATCGGTTGCTATCGTTGTGCTGTGCAAAAGCAATTTATTTTACATATACGCTAGTGATTGACTAAATCGGAAATTTATCGAATCTTACGTTTATTATTGTACAAAAAAAGATTGGGTCCTCAAAATAAAATAAATAATAAACTGCATGTCCAGAAAATATTATAATAAAAATAAACAATATGTAGCTAAAAAAAATATTATTAAGTAAATTAACACAATCAAAAATCCGGTTACGTTGGTTTAAGCTGTCATAGCGTATTGAAATTGAAACAGTAGGTATTGTTGAACCCTGCTATGGTGTTTACTCACTGACCTGTAAAGTGGAAGTATTTGTGCAGCACTTGTCGCTTTGACTGGGGTGGCACATTTTGTCAAATAGTGTACTCTTAAATTCATATATTTTTCCATGACAGATTTGATAAGAAATAATTTATGTCATTATTCAATGGGAACTGCTCAAATTGGTAAAACGTAATATTATCAAAGAGATCTAATCCTATCGATCGATCGATAGCCTACGTTAGTCGATCTGCACAAGCACATCACTAACTTGCTGCATGACGCCACGGCTGCGATGCATCCACTTAATAAAGTATCGTTTTGTGATGTTTACATTGCTTGTCCAGTCACTTAGCAGCAAACTTAGGTAGTGGTTAAGGGGCAATGTATTTGTTGCAAAAATAGTACAGTCGCTGTGATATTTGAAAACAAAAATAACATAGTAAGAGCAAGAAATATTTTACGATTTGTTGTTTTTCATGATTTTAAAGACAAAAATAGTAAAATACTTGTACTAACACATGGTAAGTGATTCCATTTTGACGTTAGTAGGTACATTGAAACTAAATTTGCGATGTACAATTTTATGTTCATATAATGACAAGTTAATATTAAATTATGATTGATAATTTTATTAAGTACTTAGTACTCGTCCGATAATAGTGTAGTTTACTCTAACAAAATCGCTTCGACTTCGTGTGCCCGCGCGCGTCACCGCGAGCTGTGTGCGATCGCGCCGATCGCGATAAAAGAGTGAGGTGGCGCGGTGAAGTGGGGGCCAAATTAGAATTTGAGCTGAGGTTATATAGACTCTTAAGTTGTGGGTTTATTGGCCAACAGAAAATTTTTGCAACGGAAGAGAGTTTTTATCTCTGCAACGTAGTGTAGATGTAGGTAGATTGGACTAATCCAAGCCATACTCCTTGAGAGATGGCCCTGTGGTATGCCAATTTACGTGTCGGACCTTGTTGGTTCAAAGCCAGACGGGGTCTTTGTTTGTTCATCGCTGATATTGTAACAAAAATTCGAGCACAATACACATATACACACACACACACACACACACACACACACACAGCACTGGTTTGGTTTATACAGCACTGGGCTCGCGGGTGAATAACGGACCGTTGCCTCACAAAGACGTTAGTGACCGAATACTGGGCACATCATACAGGGTGGAACACCGACGCTAAAACTCAAAACTCAAAGCATTTATTTCAATTAGACCATTACAGGCACTTTTGAATGTCAAAACCAGGGACCATATCGGTTACCCATTGAAAGGGTTTTCGTTAGGGTTTTTCGAAGCGGTTAATCAAAAACCCATACGATATGGGTAACCCTTTTGAACGGCTTAATAGACCATTTTGGTTACCTATTGAAAGGGTTTTTGATAGGGTTTTTCTAGCAGTCAATCAAAAACCCATACGATATGGGTACCCCTTTTGAACGGCTTAATAGACCATTTTGGTTACCCATTGAAAGGGTTTTTGATAGGGTTTTTCTAGCAGTCAATCAAAAACCCATACGATGTGGCTAACCCTTTTGAACGGCTTAATTGACCATTTTGGCTACCCATTGAAAGGGTTTTCGATAGGGTTTTTCTAGCAGTCAATCAAAAACCCTTACGATGTGGTGTGGGTCACCCTTTTGAACGGCTTAATTGATCGTTTTGGTTACCAGCTTAATTGACCGTTTTGGTATGGGTTTTTGATAGGGTTTTCTAAACAGTCACAAACCCATAATATTTGGATAACTCTTTTGAACGGCCTAAGCTAAGGGACCATTTTGGTTAACCAAATCGAATATGAATGACATCGCACCGTGCGTTCAAGGACAAGTATACAAAACAACAACAAAAAAATTCTCGAGTTGGCGGAACAGTTTCATTTGTGTGAGTGAGCTTTCACGCTGCAGTTTATGTGACATATAACATATTCAGTAAAACACCATCTTTTGCAAAGAGCTCTAAAGAAAATGATTAACAGATGGCTACTTCTATGGGATCGAATTGATCTAGAGCTTCATTTATCTTTTTTTGTAGAAATTACGTGATTTATGAGTAGACAAGGAAGTTTAGATTTTTACTAATCTCTTACTTCAGTCAAAATCTGCCATTTAACGTATTTTAGTGATTGTTCGTTTCATAATCGTTACCTATGCTGCAATCTATGATTTTCTTTACATGACTAATTATAATTTGTTCGAGTTTAGACCCCATGGTAATATGATCTCTCGCTGAAGGGCATAGGTTTCAAAACGGAATAGCATGCGTTGACCGGCCGTGGCAGCGCGGCGGGCGGCGGCGCCTTTGTGGCTACTTACCTAGCTGGTTGTAAACAGGGATCTATGAGCTTTATTGAATGTGAAATAGAGTTCATTTTAGCTTTGCTGGCCGGATACCGAAATTACTTAATATTATTATGTTTTTTTCATTTCTGTTCTTGTTTATTACTTTATTGCAAGTACCAAACAAATGCTGTCATTTTTGCTGTTTGATTTTTGAACCTGGACGTCTTTTGCGGAGTTTTACTATATTATTATTTAGTCGGTGTGAAAACTTAGGGGTCTGCGAAATGATCAATCGTGATTGTAAATTATTACGTGTTTGTTGCACATAGCTCGTTTACGTACCAAGCGATTGATAATATTACTATACTACAATATAAATTGATGGCGATTGATCATTTCGGGGTCGCATTACAATAGGTAGGTATGTAGATATAAAGTTACGTAATTTATCAATCTAAATTTTCAAAATAGCAATTGTATAGTTTATTGCAATGGGCAAGTAGGTAAATATGTAGGATTGTCCTACATACTTACCTACTTGCCAATTCACGCAACAATTTGCGCAACGATGTTATGTCCTAAAGGTCCGACGTACCACTTCATTGTTGATTGATTTGTGTCATGGATAGATTATTGGTCACTAAATGTACAAAATGGAGTACCTACTAGACTGCCCTGTTAGGCAGAAAAGCGCTACGTAGGCCTATCTCAAAGTTTTGAAGAAAATCGCCGAAATCTCTTAGCAATTTCAAAGAGAGATGTTAGACAAGAACCAAACTTATTAGTTGTTTTATTTTTGTTTAAGTTAGATATCGCTATTTGGCTTATATCATTACATGCGAAATTGTAAAAGCTATTAAATGTTATTAAAAAACAAAAGCAGGCCTCCTTCACTCGTTCGAAGTCATGCACTAACGTACATACCTACGGGGCTACGGCTCGCGTTCACCCAAACGAATTACATTTAACCTTATTTGTGTCATAGTCCTATACTTACAGTCGTCCAACGCAGACGTCTTTTAAAGGCGTTCTTATGCCTACGGAATAGAAGTCAAAATCGGTTGAACGGACTGTAAAAAGTTTTTATTAAATGTCTTATCTTATTTCAAACGACATTTATAATAAAATAAAGACAAAATTTCTACTTGCTCATTGCTCATTCAATTGATTACGATAACACGGGTATGTATTAGCGAGCGAGAAATTTTTTGCTTTCCGCCTCGGATCGGTTGATTTCTTTATAGTTGTCCGAGATTTAGGGGTCGATTTAGATGTCAAAACCCCTCCCGGGTTTGAACTTCAAAACCAGACCTACGACCCGGCCCCTGAGATGAGTAAGAGTTTCAAGATGAAGAGAACGCAAGAGCGAGCGAAGCGAGCCGGACCTAAAGAGCCTAAGGGAGCTTTAAAATTCAAGCTATTGCATAAGCTATAACAGAAATAAATCAGGCGTAGAAACATCTGGATCGAATGTAGGTGACAGACATTCCTGCTGATGTTTTTGACAATTCGTCATGGATCTGATTGACGTGTTGAGATTCGTCATCAGAACTTTCTTCACTCTCTGATATACTTAGTAATATTTTCTACTACCAAATATAAAATGATAAGTATAATAAAATGATACAAGGCATCCGGCCCCAACATTCGTTTTTATAATTTTGAAACCTAATACCTAAATAACAAACCTACCTTACCTACCATCTTCTGCGCAACTTCGTGCGAGTTAGCATCTTAGCACTTGGATGGATTTTGAGCATAAACTACATATCTGCAAACATCACAAATAACGTCACGCCTGTATTCCCCAAAGAGGTGTACCTAATAGACTAATAGTACACCCACATTCGTCAGTTATGTTTTTAAATCTCATGTAATAGGGGGCGAGTGAGCCTATTTGTAGGCAATACTATTGCCTACATGCTATCTACAAAGAAAAACTCAAACTATCTACAAAGTACTTTAATATTCAAGAAAAAACTAACCTTATAAATGAATTAGCTTGAAACACGCAAACGCATCCCAATTGATAAAAAAACTTTTTTGCAAAAAAAAAACCGACTTCCAAAAAAAACACTAAAAAAGTGGGAAATAACTTTACTTTCGGAAGTCGGTGACTATTGTTTGTTTCATTGACTTTTTTGCCACCGACTTCCGAAAGTAAAGTTATTTCCCACTTTTTTAGTGTTTTTTTTGGAAGTCGGTTTTTTTTTTGCAAAAAAGTTTTTATTTTACCCTTTTTAGTTATCGCATCACACACAAATCCTTGTCAAGTATCAATTTCGCAATTTCTTTTACTTGGATGACATATTGTTTCCAGCTATTTTGATTTCAAAACCAAACTACTGAACCGATTTCGATGAAATTTCTATGGGACCAATCGGGAAGTAGATCCATTCAGATAAAAGAAGAATTTTTCAAATCGGTTCATAAATGACGAAGATATGAGGTAACAAACACAAAAATTTCCAGCTATTTTGATTTCAAAACCAAACTGCTGAACCGATTTTGATGAAATTTCTATGGGACCAATCGGGAAGTAGATCCATTCAGATAAAACAAGAATTTTTCAAATCGGTTCATAAATGACGGAGATATGAGGTAACAAACACAAAAAAAAAAAAAAAAAAAAAAAAAAAAAAAAAAAAAAAAAAAAAAACATACAACCGAATTGAGAACCTCCTCCTTTTTTAGAAGTCGGTTAAAAAAAGTCTACACGCTACTTTCGGCTCGGATAGATCAAAAGAATAATATAATATAAACTCAAAAACTCAAAATACGCAACTATAGTTATTGGAGCTCTCGCTCGTACCTACTCTCGCTATTTGTATAATACCGTCTAGTGAATTATAGGCAATGAGCGCCCGGCCGCCATTCCCGTACCACCGACCTAGCACAAGTTTATTGAATAACCCGAACAAAACCCTTATAATATATGGGTTTTTATAATGCCCTTCATTATAATAACCCATATATTATAAGGGTTTTGACCCTTTCACTGGGTTTCTAGTATAGAACCCATTCAATGGGTTATCATGCAACCCTTTCAAAGGGTTTCTAGTATAAAACCCATTAAATGGGTTATCATGTAACCCTTTCAAAGGGTTTCTAGTATAAAACCCATTCAATGGGTTATCATGTAACCCTTTCAAAGGGTTCTAGTATAAAACCCATTCAAAAGGGTTTCATAATGATAGAGGTAACCTCATAAACGGCTTACCCGTTCGAAAGGCTTAACTCTTAACCGGGGTTGTACGGTCCCTGGTCAAAACACAAAAAATAAACTAAGCTACAGTCCCAGTCACAGGGCATAATTACTTGTGAAAGTAATGTAGTTGCCCATTCGAAAGCGTAGATCCTATGGAGAAGAATAGGCAAAACAGTAGCTGTTTCCTACAAAATTGCATTTTTTTTCAATTACTGATGAAAAATTTCTATGTGGGATATGGTGTACGGAATACATGGTAACTGTTTTAGCGTCGGTGTTCACCTTGTATAATTTATGCATATTTCTCCAAGTTTACAATCAAAAATCTTCCATAAAATTTACAGCATTCGGAATATACCCTGTTCACCCTCCGATTGGTATTTAAGGCTTCGAACCTACATAGTAGTACATAGTATAGTGTCTATCTTGAGACTCAAAGACTCAGTCACCGCCTGCCAGTACGAAGCCAAACATAATGCTACGATGGCGATTTTCGTCGTCGCCATCTGCTGGCGTCTTGCTCTCAAAGGGAAGCAAAAGTTAAAATTTTGACGGTAAGTAATTAGTTTCTTGATAAACTGAGAGTACTAATGAAAGCATAAAGATGACTAGAATTATTATTTCGTAATTGGGTGATCCAATTCATGAAATGACTAAGTCCATTTTTAACGATTTCGAGATATCAACACTGGTTTATTAAGTTTTTCATTCCCTTTCGAATGGTCTATTCAAGATTTTTGGGAAAAATCTCTAAGTGCCATTTCCGAAAGTTTAAAAAATCAAAAAAGTCGGATCTTCCATTCATAAAATCTCTATGTCCAAGAAATCACTAAGTCGTAAGTTTTTTTTGGAAGAAATCGCTAAGTCCATTGATTTTGTTTTTAAGTCCTAATGGCAACACACATCAATACGTCAAATTACATGACAGATTTTTTTCATAACGGTTTTTATAAGTTGTCGCCGAGAAGGTTTTGTTGCGATTTTGATTAAAATCTTATATTGTGTACGTGCGTAGTTAAGTTAAAATGGATCCGGATGACAAACTGAAGAGGTGAGTGTTTTGTTTTACTAACTAGATGTATTTTCAAAAGGGTAATCTGGCTAAGACAGTTACCGATTGCGAGTTTGTTTTTTTCTTTTATTAAGTTTATTGCATTATTACAGAGTAATACAACAAAGCGGCCTCTTTGACTCTGAGGAAAGTACCACCAGTGATATTGGCGATTATTCTGCTTCATCAGAGGACGAATGGACACCCAAAAGAACTCGTGCGTTCAAAAATAATGTACCTGCTTTGAATAACGAACAGCCGTCTTCACCAGTTGAAACGTTACCACCAATAGATTCTCCACAACTACCCTCATTTTCTGGCATTACACCAAAACGCATGAAGCAGAATAAGACATACAATGGCGATGATATTTTCGATTATTCTGCTTATTCTGAGGACAAATGGATACCAGATGATTCAAGCCGAAAATCGTCCATTACTATTTTGGCCGATGTACACCTACCCGCTTTCTCTAACAGGTATTTACCTACCTCAAAGTTTCTTCTACCATTGGTACTCTTAGTCCATGAGACAAATTATTATTATATTATGTTTTCAAGTGATAATCGACAGTAAATTTTACGATATCTACATATTTTGTTACCGTAATGTAGGTCTTATTGTTTTATTTTATAGTTTTCAGTTACCGCAAAGTAATCGTGCTTTCGAGAATAATGTACCCGCATATTTAAACAACGAACAGCCGTCTTCACCAGTTGCAACGTTACCACCAATAGATTCTCCACAACTACCTTCAATTTCTGGCATTACACCAAAACGTAAGAAGCTAAATGAGACAAGTGGTTTATTTGAGTCTGAATCAAATTCAGAACAAGATGATGGCGAAAATGTCGTATTAAACCCTGAGTCTGGTTTGTTCGAAGCTGTAGAAACTGAAGCTGTAAAAAGTACAAGTTTAACTCAAATTGGCAAAAAGAGAATTTCTAGACAAGACCAATGGGAAAGGACCAAAAAAATCAAAAGAAATCTTAAAAAACATTGTTTGAAGGATCTTCCGGATTGCCGCTGCAAGTGTAAAGATAAATTGAGTAAAAAGCAGGTTGAAACAACATTTCATAAATTTATTAGTCTTGAAAGCCACACGGAACAAAATATTTATCTGCAAGGATGTTTACAGGAAGTCATTCCTAAAAGATTTCGTCCACGGAGTAAGGGGAGTTTAACGACGTCTAGGTCAAGAAGAGTGTTCGAATATATTATTAATTTACCAAAGAAGTCCGTCAAAGTCTGCCAAAAAGCATTTCTGGCGATACACGGGATTAAACGAGAAAGGTTGGTATGTAAAGTCCAACATCAAGAAAAAGAAATTTCTGATGGTAGAGGACGCCAAAGCAATCCAAAGATTGATGTAGAATCTGTGAATAAAGTTCATAAATTCATTGAGAGTTTACCAGCCCGACAATCACATTACTCTCGTGCCTCGAGTAAGCATAGAAAGTTCTTAGATTCGCATTTAAGCATTGCTGAATTGCATCGAAAATTCAGTCTTGAACATCCTGAATGCATTGTACCTTATGAAAAGTTTCGATGCATATTTAACCAAGATTTTAATATATCTTTTGGACAACCTAGGAAAGATATATGTACGACGTGTGAAAAATTTAAAGTTGACATTACCTCTGCTGAATTAGCGAAAGATACAAATAAAACAAAACAACTTAGAGGTGCACATGAACTGCACCTGAGAAAAGCTGAGGCATTCTTAAAGACACTGTCTAAAGTCGAAAAAGAGAAACCATCAAACAGTTTATCACTATGCTTTGATTTCCAGAAAAATCTGGCTCTCCCTGTAACTAATATCACAGACGAATACTATTTAAGACAGTTATGGCTGCATAATTTTGGAGTGCATAATTTGTGTCAGAATACTGCAGCTATGTTTCTATTTACTGAGAATTACGCACACAAAGGACCCAATGAGGTAATAACTGCACTGGAATATTATATTACCAAAGAAAAAACTCCGAGTCAACACCAGTTAGATCTTTACTGTGACAACTGCTATAGTCAAAACAAGAATAGATATATATTCACCTTTTTGGATCAACTGTGCGCAAAAGGAGTATTTGAGAAAATAACAGTCTCATACCCGATACCAGGACATTCAATGATGCCCATCGATCGTGATTTTGCTCTTATCGAAAGAAAAAGGAAGAAGTATGACAAAATATATACACCAGAATATTATGTTCAGCTCATTAAAAATAGTAAAAATACAAACAAATTTGAAATAGTATTCTTAGAGAAAAGTTTGATGAAGGAAAGTAGCCCTCATGATGTTCTGAAAGTAAAAGACTATAAAAAACTGTACGATGAACGAATAAAAGCGAGTCTGCCTGGTATATCCAAATGCCGTAGAGTTATTTTCAAAAGAAGCGGTAAACCAGAGTTTGCTATGTCTATGAAAGGTCAAGATTTTAAGCCGTTTTCATTATATAAGGTCGGTTACAGCAGATTAGTCAACGAAACGCCTGATGACTGCTACGACGCACCCTTAACTATAAAGGCTGCTAAATTGCAAGATGTAAAGCGGTTGCTAGAATCTGTTCCTGAATCGGAAAGGTATTTTTATGAGGATTTATTAAATGGAACTCGGGACGCCATAACTGCAGAATTCGATTCTGAAGAAGAAGTAGAATGATAAGCTGATTTTGTTTAAATGTTGTACTGTATAAAGCAATAATATACCTAAGTCCACCATTTATCGCTCTAATATTACTAAGTCCATTGATTAGAAATAAGTCCAAGTTTTTTTATATTTTATTAAGAGACTCCTGTTACATATATCGTTTTGATTCTTTCAATAAATAAAATTACTTAGTTTGCGCTAAAATATATATTTAAATTGTTTTTTTTAATCAACGCATGTTATTTCAGCAGACATTTAAAACATAAAATTATAAATATCTCAAATGTCACTTTTAGGACTTAGTGATTTCTTGAATTGGGCCACCCAATTATGTCTTATTAGAGCAAAATAATAACAGCCGCTCGGGTTGATTTTTAGTTTAAGCCGTACTTGCCTAGGTTGTGCCCTAGATGGGTTGCGCCATTCCATATCGAGTTTCCTCCGTACCGTTGGTCCCGGCTGTCATGGTCAATTAATCACTGGCCCGGAAGTCTGACAACCATGCTTAACAAGGGATATCGTATTACCCAGTATTAAATGGGTTATGGAGGTCAGATAGGCAGTAGCTCCATGTAAAATACTGGTATTCAGCTGCATCCGAATAGACTGGAAGCCGACCCCAAGAAAGTTGGGAAAAGGCTAGGCAGATGATGAATTATGTCGTATAAGATAGTCTGATAATCAGTTTCCAAGGTATTCTTAGTGAGTGAGATCTTTCTGACCAGCTTGCATGACATACACACAAAGCTCTTGCTTTGTGTGTGTGTCATGGACGAAAAAGTCTAATTTTCAACTACAGTGATATTGGATTAGTACCTATAGTTGATCCTTAAACTCAACACCATCATCATCATTCTTCTGCCGTTCCAATTTATTTGGGGTCGGCCCAGTATGTCTCCTTCTTCCACATTTCTCTATAACTCGTCACATCAGCAGTCGACAGTTCCTTAACCTAAACATTCAGGTTAAAAAAAATGCTTGATTATCGTTGATGAAGCAATAGTTAATGAGATTTTTTATTGAACATCTGAAAAAATAGCTTTTCTTACTACAGTAGATTGCATGTGAATTTGAAAACGTTACCAAAATATGTTATTTATTCTCGATAAGTAACATTTTTAAGAAAAAAACGGGTCGTTTAGTTTTATAGGCATTACGTAACAGTAAACTAAAATTTTTGAAACCATTCGGCCAACTTAGATAAATGACACTTCAATGCGATATTTATTTTTCCATTTGAAAAAATTCGTGATAAGAAAACATTCAAGTTTACTCATGCGCTCTCATAGATTAAATTGTGCCTGCTCACTGTAATGGATTTCATAGAAAATAATATTGTATTTTCATCATGTTGCTATTCTTATCCTAACTCCTTAGGGCTCATTTACGGAGACGCGGCGCATCGCGCGGCGCGTTTGGCGGCGCGGCCCGCTTTCAATTTAAACATATGGCGATGTATGGGAGCGTTTATGGAGAAGCGACTTTAGTGTACGGCCTGAGTGCACGCTCTATTCGAGCGTCGGGCGGGGCGCGGCGTGCAGCGTTCATGTTAAACATGTGCTACCCGTAGTGACCGTCCTGAGTGTCGGCCGAGCGGAGCGTGGGCAGCAGCGGGCTTGTTTGCGTCGAGCGGGGCGTCGCGTGCAAGTTCAAACCAGTTTGTGTTTTGCAGCGGTGATACGAGCGTTTTTGAAGGATGTCGTTTGAAGAAATTATTTCAGAAATAAATTAAATTAATTCATTCATTAATTTAATTATTTATTTAATTTATTTATTATTTAATTAAATTTTCTTCTAAATACATATCAATAATATCGTACGACGCAGACGCCATGATCGACACAAACGACCGCCACCACAAACGCTGAGCGTGCACTGAGGCCACTTAAAGAACGCGCTTTCGACCGCTCTTCCCCGCCCCGCCCGACGCTCGAATAGAGCGTGCACTCAGGCCGTACACTTACGCGTCGCGTCGGGCGACGCGTGCCGCGGCGCGTTGAGCGGCAATGCGGCGGTGGATGCGCATACAAAAATCAAAAAAATTTGGCGAACAGTTTGAAAAATCGATCAAACTGGTCGTAAACTTTTTTGATTTGTACCTATTCGCGTTGCCGCCGGCGGGCGACGCGGCGGATGCGGATACCGCTCAACACGCCGCGCGATGCGCCGCGTCTCCGTAAATGAGCACTTACTAATATTATAAATGTAAAAGTAACTGTCTCTCTGTTATTTTTGCACGCCTTTGCTGCTGAACGGATTTCAATGATTTTGGCATATGGGTAAACCATAGTCAGGGTTAAGAATTTTTTTTTAGCCTTGTATGTCCCACTGCTTGGCAAAGGCCTCCCATATCCTTCCAGGTACTCTTCTCCTGCACCATCTCGGACCAACCTTCGTGATGCGCGTCTAGATTATCTTGCCACCTCTTTCTAGGCCGGCCTCGGTTAAGTCATAGGCTACTTTTTATCCGCGCAGTATGTTCCCGTGGAATTATCTTCGACATCAACCACACGGGCGAAGCCACGGACAAAAGTTAGTATAATATTATATTGAACATTATCGTGAGCCACTGCCAATTTTGATTACATGCACGAATGGATAGACAAGGATTGGATTATTATTTCCCTAAACCATATCGAAAGCCCTCACAAAAGAGAGTCAACTTTAAATTAAACCCGACCGTGTAGTTTATCTTACTTATAATATATTATACTATTATAAACAAGTTTGGATGGATGGATGTCTGTTACTCAATCACGCCAGAAAAGTTGAACAGATCTGGGGGAGATGGCACAGAGATAGATTATAGTCTGGAATAGCATATAGGCTTATTATCCTGAAAGTAAATCCCGTCGGCAATTCCAGAACGTCACGCGGGCGAAGCCGTGGGCATAAGATAGTTCAAAATATATTCAAGGGGAATTCAAAATTGGAAAACAGAATGATAATTGAGTTCGTGTCAATGAATGCATAGAGGAGACCTTTATTAATCAGTTTAGCTGTGAGACCGGATTCTGAGGAGCTTAGAATATTATATTAATTTAAGAGGGAAGCGCCAGTGTAGCCTGCGAAATTCAAATTTTCTTTGTTTTTTTTTTTCAATTTGCAGGACAGGGTCAGGCTGTATGTTAAACAAATGACATGCAAATTGCAAAAAACGTAAGAAAATTTGAATTTCGCGGCCTACCTTAGCGCTGTCACTTTAATATTATTTATACAAAATAGTAGTTCAATTATTTTTATTACAAGTTTAAATACGTCTGACTGATGTTTCTTAGTATGGCGTCATATACGCCGCGCGCATATATTATTATTTTGTGAAGAAACTTTAAAATGTCGTCACCAGCTTACCATTATCCCAATTAAGTTGGGGTCGGCTTTCAGTCTAACCAGATACAGAGATCAACCGGTATATTACATGGAGCGACTGCCTATCTAACCTCTACATCCCAGTTACTGGGTGACCCGATATCCTTTGGTCACACTGTCAGAATTATAGGCATCCGACTTTCCGTTACCATTGCTAAAGCTCTACGAATGACAGCGGGACCATCAATTAAACGTGCTTTCCGCGGCAGCAAACTATAAAAAGTGCCTTTTAAAAACATGTTTATAAAAAATTTGATCTTTATTGTGGTCTAAAATAAGCTAAACGAGGTCTTCATTAGGAGTCAAGTAGATTGATAAGCATTCTTACTTATAATTTATTAATTTTATGTTCAGAAAGACCCATTTCAGTAGACTTCGAAGAATTAGCCCTTAGAATCATTAGATTAGTTTCAGAAACTATTTCTAGTTTTATTGTATTAATAGAACCAATAGCCAACTTATTTCACTAAACAACAAAAACCGTGGCTTTGTTATTAAACCAATAAAACCACAAATGGTTCCAATTTATATGTTTTATGAACAAACTTAAGCGATAAAATCGCTACTCATACATAATTATGTACATGCATAACTCACGGCAGAATCAATACAGAGTGTTTCTTTTAAGTTATAAAACAAATAAGGCATACCTACGTAATTTTTCGACAAGTGTCCATGAAAATGAGGGAAAGTGACGATTTTTTTTTTCATGCCCTTCGACTCTGATCACACTCTCTCTGGTCTCTGGTCTGGTAACGATCATTAACAGTGACATTTATAAAGGAGGCAGTTATGTATTCTACCAGCATCTTTTTATTTTATTTCATGGTTTATGAACATATTTAATTATCTTCCGATTTCTTGCAAAGCGAAGATAATTTTCTTCAAATTTTTTTTTATTCCGTGCTTTCCTTTCTGAGAATCTACTTTTCATTTCCAGTGATCGATCACCGACTTCAGTTAACTAATTTATTAGATTAGGTACTAATTAATTTCATGTTAATTTCATAGAACGTTGATTGGGTTCGAATTCATCAAAAGAAGACACAACAATGCCTTCTTTCTGTGGCTCATTCGCAAAACGTTTTATTATGTGTCACCCGTGATGAAGTTATTAAGTGCCAGCTAAAAAGTCAACATGAGAACGAACTAATTTTAACTTTATTCTTGGGCTGACTTATGTACGTGATTCTTATTTTATTTTATTTGGTAGAGGAACCCGCGTTGTGGTCCATTGTATTGTATTTGATATCTAATATACCGATATCGACCTGAAATCTGGGCATACTGGGATGCAACTTATAATTTGGCATGGTAGGGTAAATATGCCGATGGTCCATCCATACATTTTTCTTGAAGCCGAAAATAGTAGAATTATTTTGATATAATTGGGAAAACTTTGCTATGGAGCCTAGAACCGAAATAGAAAGAAGAAATATACCTACCTAATAATAGAACGGAAAGTATTTTTGTCATGAACTATATAAATTAAACGGTTTTGCTTTTTTTTCCATGCTTTGCAGGGGTTTTGCTTTTTTTGTCAGGTTGAAGAGGAGGCAAAGGTATGAACATGTATATAAACAGCCTAATATGAAAAATAGAAAATTAAAAACTTTTTAATTTTGCACATAAATAAATGTAAATTTTTTATTATGTTTGTTTATGAAACAAAACACAAAAAACAATCATAAAACAATTTAAATCTATATAAAATGAAAAAAATGGGTTCGCGCAAGTGTCCTGATACCGTTTCGATAAAGTTTTGAAAAAAAAAAGTCTTTTCTATAGTGTAATGTAGTGGTATTTTTTTTTATTAAATTTTCTTTTTGAATACAAACTAATAGGTACTCTCAGTACGTTGGTTTCTACAAGAAAAAAAAGTAATTAAAAAAACTAAAAAACTCGATTGCGGTAAAAAAACTTAACTTAAAAAAAACACTCAAAAGCTAAGAACAAGCACATTTTAAATTTTAAAAAGTTGGAAGCAGGCGGAAGCCATTCCATTTTTATACTTTCAAACTCAAATGGGTCAACCCTCCTTCTGGCGCAGTCGGGTAAAAAGTAAAACGCCTACTCCTTTCGGAACTGTAGAAGTACGTCTAAAGATTGTATTTTAAGTTTTTCCCAGGCGAAATGGAAAATAAAGCGGAGTTTTTTGTGGATGGGTTTGAGCCCTTGCAGTTAAGTTTTCTTGCTCGCGAAACCGATTTCGAAGAGTCTGAGAAAGGGCTGCTGTCACTTCGAAACTACTACGAGTAATAGTACTACGATTTTTGAGGAAAATGATATAACTGGCTATTGAAGTGCAGTTTTTTTAACCTTCAGGCCTCGATGACAACCGGTAATAAATAAAAATAAAAAATCTTTCGATATTCTTTTAAAATTTGAAATAACGTATTCGAATATCAATTCAGTGCAATAAATAAAGAGGTTTTATATCTTTTGAATGTCTCTTACGGCGACACATTCGTATTTTGAAAATGTCAGGTAAATATGTATTTCAATATCATTTTTTGCGTCCACGTCACGTGTAGCGTGCGTGTAGCGTGCCATCTTCTGCCGTATGTTGGCCGTCGAGATTCGAAATTCAACATTTTCGAACGTTGCCGTTGGTACACTGCACACTGGTTGGTCGGTTACTTTGATTTTGAGATAAATAGGTTAGAAATGGAGAGATAGTGTGGTATTCTTGAAACAAAGAATTTTAGATATACATAGTTGGTGGTTTTCCCAAGTTGTAATAATTTCACGCTTTCAATGGCATCATTGAAAAACCGGTGCTGGGAATGCGTCAAAGGTCTTACATTACACTGTAAGTCATTACATTCCACTAATCACGGCTGTTTTCATCATATTCATTTACCTATTTGTCACAAAGGAAACCAGGAGCTTATCAAAATGTCCACACATCCAAAATTGAGAGCAACTCTTTCCGAAAACTACCCTCAAAGACACCAGCGTTGTCGGACTGACTCATATCGTTGCGTCGCATCGTCGCACGTGCCGGATAAATACAAATCATTACAACACTCATTCCCATCATATTTTGGGTATAGGGAATTAGACCTTATTTCTTTTTCTTTTGGTGCAATTTTCGCCTAACGCGCTTCAGTCGTGCGCTTTCACTCGTGTTTCAAGTATGAATTTTCAAAAAAAGAATTTGCTGTAAGATTTTCTTAGGTACTTTTGTTTGCCTGCTTTTTTTGCCGTTATTCTTTGGGACTGAAAGCTGAATTTCAATTATAATGAGCAGTGAATATTTAATTCGACGTACAAATAAAAGGCATTTTTAAAGGTTCGTTTGGACTGAATAAATTCTTCAACGTTTATGAATAATAACTAGACATCCATACCATTATAGAACATTATAGTAACCTTATTACCCGATTTATATTCATCAAAGGAAACTAGCTCCTTACAAAGTAAATAGAACTCTATCACTTAACTACCAAAGCAGATTTTTCATTTTTTGTCCTAAAATTAGGCTGTCCACACAAAACTGAAGAACTGAGAAAGGCAATTGTCACATCTGGTTGGCGTAATAAAAGTAAAAAATAAGTACTAATAGGTTTATTACGAGATTTTTGTGTTTACAGCTTGTTTTATTAGTCTGTTTTGTTGAGTAATGGTTTGTAGTCAACGTTGTTGAATTTGGTCCGGTTTTTGTGTGAAAAGGGCCTTCATCAACGGTTTTATGAAGTCGGGCAAAAGGTGCTGGTAAATTAGGATACTTAACTTGCTTAATTAGAATTTAACAAAAATACGTAGCCTAAATGTGAGTACAAATACAAGGACTGTGGAGTAAATTAATATCTACTTTTACGAAAAAATATCAAAATTATTTTGATGGAGACTTTGGTACAAATGTCACAAAAACAAAGACAAGAACAAAAAAATAATAATGATGATCTAATCAACCTCCTTAGTTTTTCATTGTCTGTCATATCATCACCACTCATTCCTCTTATCCCAATTTATATGGGGTCGGCTCAGCATTTTCTATAATTATATAAGTATATTATTTCTCACGTCATGTCCTTGCGACTTAATATGTAAATGTATTTTCTTTCTTTCCTACCCATTTGGTCGTGAATGTAACATCCGATGAAACACCGAAAGAAAGGGAAAACGCTTTTTAAATCACCAGCCATTTGAGTTATGCCTGCATAATTATTCCGTGTTGGCGGTGTAAAAGGTAACAGGAAAAATTACAAAATTATTTATCTAAGGTACCAACAACCGTAGCGACACCTATCGCTCAAGGAAGTAAACTGTAACATTAATTACTATTGAAAATTGGAGATGGCGTTATTAGTTGTCTATTTTAAATTCATTGTTACATTTATTATTGGTATTATTATTTTTATTTTTATTTATTATTTTCTTTATCGGCATCGACTTGTATTTGGAAAATGTCATGTGAAGCTTAATTACCTTCCTACAGCTACATTATGACACTATAAACATACGTATATCAGTAAGAACATTCCATCCTTAGTTTCCTACTACTAATTACACTTCTTTAATTAATTATATTAAGATCTCTGTGTTTGAGTCCTGGAAACCATGTTTAAATCCCAGTCCACTCTTTTGCATAAATTTCTCACTGAGACCCGTTTCTGTAATGCATTCACGGCTCGTCTTAATCCGCTTAACAAATAACGAAGTAGCATCATCTTACAGAAAATGAAATAAGAGTAGACAAGTTCAAAAGTTTCGCTCAAACCTTCCGGTTCTCGTTACGGAAAATGGGAACCGGTTTGTAACTTAAGTCAAAGCTCCAATTACAGTTTTCTGAAACTTCTTTGGGGTAACTGGTTTGGTATTAGGTTTCTTTTTATGGTTCGTTTTTAAAACCAATGAAATAAAAAAAAAAAAAAAAATTCTTTTTTGTCTTCGTTGACCTGGTCAAACCAGTCGGTTAAGATTGAGGATATTCCATGCATACTTCGGATTATATTGGACTTTAAGGCTACAGACGCACTGACAGGTGCCTTGCTTACCGCCTAGAGGCCATCGATCCACCTAGCGCAGTGAAACTAGAGTTCTAAATTTTCGCCTCCGGCCGCACTGCGCGCTTTAACGCCTTCACTAGCAGGTACCCAGAGAACCAGAGAAATAGGCTTTGGGTGCTAAACGATGGTTCACCAAAAGGTACCTACTAAACTTTTCATAGCGGTAGGTATAGTTGTTTGAAATTTTTAGATATTTTGTTCAGTGATAATTATTATTTTTTATAAGAAAATTTTGTGTCTTTGTTTTTTAAATCGTTTTCTGGGAAAAACACAAAGCAATGTTAAAGAGTCTTATTAGTAGAAAACCTAAGTCTTGTTACGTCAACAAATCTAGATATTTTTTGTCTCGAGCAATAAATTAACTGTTACAAGACGTTTTATCTTTGTAGGTTGGTAATATTACATTTCAAATATTTTAATTAGGTAGGTAAAGAATATGTACGTAGGTACCTAAATAAGTATTTGTTTTAATGTAGCTATGTATTTTTTTGTAGGGGCTAAGATTGGAAGGTGATAAAAGAATTTCATAGAGGTTATTTTATATTTTCCATGGGCAAAAATGACAAACTTTCATAACCAGTTTAACCCCGTTCATAAACTTTACCTTTGTGCCTACCATATGCATAAATTAACATACATTTAAAAATAATCGTTAGTACTCAAGCACATACTAAAATAAAATGATTAAACCTTCATAAACGATTTAATTTTACTTCCAGGTCTGCTAAAGCCACAAATCGCCAGCGTCACCCAAAAAGCGGCCAAGCTTAAGTGGAACTGGGCCGGACCGGACACGTTTGCCGCGTGCCGGATGAATTACGGGCTAAATCTACCAGAGCACTAGGTATGGCTACGAAAAGGTACTCGTATGTAGCGACGTACTTAAATTATTACTAGCTTTGTCCCGTGGCTTCACCCGCCGTTTTGATGTTTGATGGGCTCGTACTGGTATTTCTAGAGATTAGCGTCTTGAAACAAAGAAACAAACTCTTCAGTTTGTTATATTGGTACTAGCTGTTGCCCGCGACTTCGTTCGCATGTCTCATGTATTTAATTCCTTAGTGACGTAAACAATGGTTCACACGATTGAGTGATAAATATAAGTTTGTATGTAATTAACGATTATTTAACGGTACTTTGACTACCTACCCTACGAAACAGGCATGAAAATTCAAAAGAGATAAAAATACAAGGAATAATAGTACTCCAGTATCAGAGACGTGTAGTTAGCCGTTTTATTCCGACGCCTGGCTCTAAAATAGTAGACGCCGCATAAGGTGTACGCGGCGTCGACTATTGCATTCCTAACTCAACTAGGTTGTAGGTTTTTTTTTTAGGTGCTGTAAGACTTGTCTTGGCCTTTCGAAGATCATATTCATGTTTTACTTAAGTGCATTTTATTTGTTATAGAGATAGCTGGACAATGTGAAAAAGGTGGTGTGAAAAGGAAATAGACTGAAGTCTAAATGGTTACTTAAAATGAGCGCTCAGCATACAAATGTATAATGACCTCAACGAGGGACGTTAATCTTTTTATTCTAGTTTTATTTATATTTTAAAAAATAGTGTAGTGACTGTACAACTTAGAATTTGGTCAATCCTAAGTTAGTGCGGTTAAATGACGTACATAATCCTTTTTAACCGACTTCAAAAAAAGGAGGAGGTTCTCAATTCGGTTGTATGTTTTTTTTTTGTGTTTGTTACCTCATATCTTTGTCATTTATGAACCGATTTGAAAAATTCTTCTTTTATCTGAATGAATCTACTTCCCGGTTGGTCCCATAGAAATTTCATCGAAATCGGTTCAGCAGTTTGGTTTTGAAATCAAAATAGCTGGAAAAAATATGTCATCCAAGTAAAAGAAATTGCGAAATTGATACTTGACAAGGATTTGTGTGTGATGCGATAACTAAAAAGGGTAAAATAAAAACTTTTTTTTTTTGCAAAAAAGTTTTCTACGTAGGGACATAGAACTACACAATAAATATACGGCCTATGAAAACACTGGCTATACTAACCCCCGTAGGTATCTATAAACAAATCAAAGATTTTACTTGAGTAGATGTCGTTCATTATTTAAGATACGATTTTTATTATGTAGTTTAACAATTGCTTGAAGTTAGAACTGTAAAAAGATAGATCTTACCTTTGCTTTCTTTGACGGTTCTTACTTCGTTTATTGAAAAACAAAAAATTAGTTTAGGGATACCGTGGGTGGGCTACTATTTTTCAAATGTTTTTTTTTCGTATTTTTTAAGAAATATTTAAAATTAATAATAATAGCCTTTTATTTCCGAAACTTTTACAATATAATCATTTTAAACTTTAATTTATAAGATTAAATTCATTTTAATTTATTTGCGTAATTCGGTGTTGCTTTTGGCATAGGCCTTCCTCCAACAGTTTCCATTATGTTATATCCAGTGCCACCCTAGTCTAGGGTGGTCCCAAGGTTAGTCGCAGTTCATGCTACCATCATCTTATCGGGCGTCCCTGTTTTCTGGTGGCATCTCTAGGATACCGAAGGTTGACCTGCTTGCTTCATTTGTTTGCCTGGCAGCGTAGCATGTGCCCAGTCCAGCCCCTCTTCAGATGGCCAATGCGAGAAAGTACGTTCGTGACTTTGGCTTTCTTCCTTACTTGAGTGTTTATTATTTTTGTATCATTGCTTGAAGTGAATTTGGATTTTCTTCCAGCAGAAAAGGACGTCAGTAAACCTCAAATGGTTTAGTCGACTGCCATTGATGTTTAGGCCGTCGTAGTTTTCCCAGTCTAATCTTCTGAAGATCCCTTCCACCACTTTTAAAATTATATGGAATGAAAATAAATAAAGTAGATAATATTCGTAAATGATTTATTATAATTAATAATAGTAACATTAAAAACTACTTACCATATAAAACACAACTTAAATAGTTCATGTGATACGTTAATTGTTGTGAATGTATGCAGATTATATTTTTAAATTCTTGTTAAACTTAAACCAAGAATATTTTATTTGTACATTTTTTAATATAAGTTTATTAATTTCACTGACTGAGTTATTTTTCGTCTGTGACTGTACCGTTGAGTGATTTATGGCAGGGGGGGAAGAGATGAGATTTTTTTCTAGATATAAACGCATCCGTATGAGTTTATATCTAGAAAAAAATCTCATCCCCTGAAGAGATGGGAAGGGGAAGAGATAGGACTAAACCTTACAATGTGACTCAAACAAGACTGCCACAAACAGTCCTATGTTTGTCGTTTTATAGCCACATAACATAATTATGATCACATTTTTTTAGTCATTTTTCTTAGTCTGTTGTGGTCCAAAGTGATGAACAATTTTGGAGACCATATTTTATTTTCTGCAAAATTTTACAGACCTAATTAATTCATACTGGAAAAGGTTTGGGTTGTTGGATCAAGTAATTTGGATGTTACCTACATGTTCCTTCGTATGATTTAAATGACTACTAATTTATTTATTTTAAAATACTCCTTTCATTCTTCTCATCCTTTGTCTTTTTACGTCAGCCGGGGTTTTACAGTAACGTAAGTTAAGGAACATTTGTATAAATGAATACGAATACTGGTATAAATACGTTAACTTTATTAATAACTGTCTGTTGTGTTTCGAGTGGTGTCTGAGGAACATTGTTATAAAATTTGACAAGAGCTAAAGGTAAGTTTTTCACTGCTATCTGTTATTATTAATACTAAACACAGATGCATTAGTTAATTTTTTTTTGTTTACAAGTGACGAAGCTAGTGACAGTTTACAACACATTGCCAATAATAAATTTGCGTTGTGTTGCGTTGTTTAATTTTAATTTTAATCAAATGGTTTATTAGTCTTAATAAACAATCTGTAATTTAGATGAAACCATTGTATAGCGTTAATGATTTTAATACGTTTAAACAAATTTATTTTTTATTTATTGGACTAGCCATTGTTAAATTTTACCTCTGGACATTGACTCAGCACTCATCCTGGCTCATGTGCGGCCCAGTTAAAATTATGATTTGGTTGCATCTTACACGCATAGGACACTATGATTTTATACAATAGTGTGTGTTAGGAAAAAGTAGTATATAAGCTGTTGCATATTTTAAATAAATCAGATTTGAATTTTATATTCTTGTCTCATAACCCCTTACTGTGGCCAAGATACCTTTAGTCATCTCTGATCAATCTCGTGAGTCTGCGGGATTGGCAGTGAGTGTACCCTTCTCGAACCTGGAAATCCTGTCCACTTTCCGTCCGTAACCTTAGGTCGCATGGTTAGGGCTGTAGGGCTTATAGGGCGAAGGGCCGTAGGGACTGTTAGGTTCGTAGGTCTTAGTAGGTTCCTGTAATTTGTCATATATTTTCATGTACAGTCATACCCTTTACAGTACTGCGGCCTTACGTGACGTTTGTTAAGGGTGGATGTACAGCCGTTAATGTCTCACTGATGGCCAAAGACCGCCCCCATATCCTTCACAGTACTCTTTTCGTGCGCCATCTCGAACCAGCTTTTGCAGTGCATATCCAGGTCATCTCGCCACCTCTTTCTGGGTTGGCCTCGGCAGCGACGTCCAACCTTCGGCACCCATTGCGTAGAGACTTTTGCCCTGCGATCGTTATGCATGCGGCTTACGTGACCCGCCCAATTCAATGAGATCCTGACATGTCTTTAAGCAAACTAGTTTTATTAAGAAATAATAAAATAAAATAGTTACCTAAATAACTTGGATCACAGAACCATGGATGCCGCTGCAGCCTTTAAGACGGTGGAGGTGTTACAGGGTGCGTTCAGGATTATGGCTGCATTACACCTGACTCAGTATCTGTGGCCACATCAATCTGTTGTTCGTGGTAAGTTCTATCATGTTAACATAACATCACGCCTTTTACCCCCGAAGAACTAGGCGGAGGTGACTCTAATTAGTACACCGACATTTCGCTAGTTATGTTTAAGTACCATATGAGTCTATTGCCATCAACCGAACCGGGCACAAATCCAAACTCCATAGCTGAAAATACTGAGAAATTCTTGATCTTAAAAACCCCAATTAACATTTTACCCGACCTAGGAATCAAACCCAGTAGCAAACTATCATGTTATTTAATGGATTTGTCCCATCAAGTTTTCCCACCACTGGGACAAAGTGGTATGTGCACAATCTTGATGTCGACTGTGTGTGTCCCATTAATTATTGATATTTGCTGGGGCAAATTCACAGATTACCCCGGGGGTGATCAGGGCAAATTACACTCGCAGAAACTCTTTTACCATTTTACTTAACTAGTGAGATAGTATGGCGGGTTAAAGTGGAATATTCAAGATTGAATCTTGGAAGTGGAACTCCTTATCGGATGTTTCCTGACAGCTGTAACTTGGGAATGTAGTTACTTTAAGACAAGCGCATGCCAATTGGAGAGGCACCAAAAGAAAATAATCATGTTTCGACATTATGGTATTGTGTGCCTAATGTGTTCGGAAACTTATTAATGTATTTTCGACTACGACATAATTATCCAAAGGTCTACCATGCACAATATTAAAGTAAATAACTCTTGTTAAAAATTTACAGATGGCGCCAATTACGACTTCATCGTGATCGGAGCTGGGACAGCAGGAAGCGTGATTGCGAACAGACTGTCTGAAATTGAACATGTCAACGTTCTGCTCATTGAGGCTGGTGGCGATCCGCCTTTTGAGTCTGACGTAAGTATCTTATATCTTAGTAGCTTCCGCCCACGGCTTCGTCCGCATGGTCGGACATTAATCCACGGAAACATACTACCAGGATAAAAGTGCCTCAATGGCCTATATCCTAACCCAGGTCATGGTCTACCTGTTTGCCAAATCTTATTGAAATCCGTTCAGCTATTAAGGCCTGAAAAGGTAACAGACAGACACACGTACAGCAGACTAACTTTCGCATTTATATTTATTTCTTATTCAACTTCCTTAAACGAATATTCACAATGAATGCACGCGATTGTGTACTTCAACTTCAAGGTTAGCTATTGGCTCTGCTTCGCAGACAGAAATGTTGTAGCCAGCCAGGCATAAAATAATTGCTCTTGTGGTTTATAAATGTCGGATCCAAAAGCATAAAAAAACATTGTTTTAATTTTCAAATGCATCTGATGTAAAGTCTACTTAAAAGGCCCGCTTTAACTGAAAGTCAATAACCGAATTTAAAACATCGATATATTCCTGTCATTCGTTTAAAAAATAAAAAGACAAATATTTTATGACACTTTTTAACGAAGGGATTTCTTTATTTCAGCTTCCTGGTGTTCCCATCTTGATGAAACGATCTCGTTACGACTGGAATTTCACTTCAGAATTCAATGGATTTCAAGAATCTTGTCGTCTTCAATGCGCTTATGAATTTACTCAAGGGAAAATGCTTGGTGGTACTAGCTCCCTTAATTACATGGTCTACCACAAAGGTCAGCCTCGTGACTTCGATTCTTGGGCCAAATTAACCAACGATGATTCATGGAAGTGGGAAAATGTCTTCCCATATTTCCTCAAGTACGAAAAGCTAGAAGATCCACAATTACTTCATTCAGTCGAGAAGCAATACTATGGAACTGAAGGCTTTATAGGAATAACAAGAGACCACCGTGAACAAATACAGAACTTCTTAGACTCCTACCGTGAGCTGGGAAATGATGTAGTTTTGGATTTCAGCAAAAATCACCCCGTAGGTTTTGCTGCTCAAACTGTCACTATATCTGGGAGGTCTCGACAGAGCTCAGCTTATGCATTCTTATCTTCAGTCAAAGACCGCCGTAATTTTCATATCTTGAAAAATACTCTAGTTACTAAAATTTTATTTGATGATAGTAAAAGGGCTATTGGAGTGGAAGTTCGTACAAAAGATGGTAAAACTTTGAACATTAAAGCCAAAAAAGAAGTCATAGTTTCTGCTGGTGTATTTAATACACCTAAATTATTAATGTTGTCAGGTGTCGGGCCGAAAGAGCACTTGCGCTGTAACAACATTGAAGTAATATCGAACTTACCTGTTGGAGAAAATCTGCAGGAGCATTATAGCGCAATCATTATACACAATTTGGATACACTGACTCAGCCTTTGCCAGATCCTAGCCCTTATGAACTGCCGGGATCGTCATTCACTGGTTTTGTTGCACTAAATAAATCTTCTACGTATCCAGACTATCAAGTTATAACCTATGTGGCACCAGCAGAAACTGTTCTTATCTACTGCTCATTTGGTTTTAGATTTAGTGATGAAGTCTGCAACAATATATTCAAATCGGGAACAAAAAGACTGCAAGCGTTTAACGAAATAGTTCACATTGCCCCTAAATCAAGAGGCAGGGTATTGCTTAGAAGTAATAATCCTGAAGATCCTCCTCTTATAGAAAATGGTTTTCTATCAGAAAAAGAAGACGTTGAGGCTCTAATTGATTACATTCTAGATTTTGTTCCGGTGATGAATACGACTTACTATAGAAACGTAGACGCCGTGATGGCAGATGCAATTCCCGCTTGTAATGATTTCGGGAGGGATAGTCGGGAGTATTGGCGTTGTTACATCATGTGTGTATCCTCCGGACTCAGTCACGTGACCAGTACGTGTCCCATGGGTGCTGTCGTAGATGGTCGATTACGTGTGAATGGTGTCTCAGGTCTGCGTATAGCTGATGCCAGTGTGATGCCAACTATCACTAGAGGCAATCCCGTGGGCCCTGTTTTGATGATTGGTGAAAAGGCGGCAGACATGATTAAAGAGGATCATAATTTGATTTGATTTTACTGCTCATTTAAGTTAAGGTTATTTTTAAGCTATGATTGTACTGAATATGTTTGTAATTAAATAAATTAAGTAATTAAAACTTCAATGTTTTATTTAATTAATGCTCTTCAATGGTGAAGTGGTATCAGCAGCAGCAAACAGAAGCAACTAATAGAGTTGACCTGAGACAATTGTTTGATATTTAATACCAGAGGATATACTGGTTTGATAAAGAACCTGATAGCGCAATAACAATAATTTTCAATTAATTTACTTACTTACTTTAATATGATGTGTCAATAACTACTATACTATTTTATGGTGAAGAGACTGCAAAAAAATTCACGACTGCTCTTTACCTATATGTCCTATTTAACTCATAAAATTTTTTGGTCGAAGACTACAGAAACGTGTTGGAAACAAGTACATTTTAAATTAAAAAAAGTTGGAAGCAGGCGGGAGCCATTCCATTTTTATATTTTCAAACTCAAATAGGTCCCGCCTGCTTCCAACTTTTTTAAATTTAAAATGTGCTTGTTCTTAGCTTTTTAGTGTTTTTTTAACTTAAGTTTTTTACCGCAGTCGAGTTTTAAGTTTTTTTTTAAATACTTTTCTTTTATTTCCAGCTTTTTAGTTTACAAATGTGAAAGGTTTTGCAGACGATTAGCCAAACAAATTTTTACCGCCTTCACCGCATGGAGGTACTCCCAGCTTATGTTGTGTTCTGATTCAAAATTTATACCCGGTGTCACTTTCACAATTAATACGAATCTAACGACACCTCTCAAGCTAAAATCCATCGAGCCGTTCAGGCCGCAGAGCGTGCCAAACAATTATAGATGATACTCTCGAAAAACATAACCCTCCTTCTGGCGCAGTCGGGTAAAAACAGACCCGGTTTATGTTATCACAGAATAATATTATCTTTGTTTGGAAGAGATAAAGGAAACTATTATTAGATAGTGGCTCAAGACGTTCTGTTAGCGACGTGTTGTTTATGGGTCACATACAACTACCCATAAGTTTGTAGTTTATTTTGGCCTACATCAAGACAAATACTGTGAGATTATTTGCGGAAAAGAGGGACTGATTATGAGAGAAATAAGTACAGAGCTACAAGGATATTTTGGTGCCTGAATGGTTTTGGCAGGGGTGTAAAAAATTGTGAAAATGTATTGAAGAAGTAAAATTTCAAGATTAGTTCGGATATGGGCCCACGCCAGAAGATTCTTGTTCTACAGGGTTCTTACAAATTTTTTACTCTATTATTTTAATAGGGAAGAAATATTGGCTATTACTTGACCGACTGCTTCTTTGGTCGAATGGTCACAAGCGCGACTGCTGACCATGAGGTCCTGGGTTCAACAAGGGGCTCCTAATTGTAGAGACGCAGCGAGGTGGAAAGTGGTGTCGTCGAACAAGCGAAATAAGGGCTGGTCGCAGTTTTAAATAAATAAAACATTTTAAACGTAAACAATGTTTGTATTTAAAAATGGACAACATTATTTAAACCGCCTATTTAATACCTGTGGCAGCCGGCGAGAACGTTAAACCCATTTATAGACATTAACTGGAATGGTTTTTACTTTTTCAGAACCTAACCCTTTGATAAACGGCTGAAGTAATTTGAAAGCTTACATCGGATAAATTGTACATTATTCTATTTAATTTTAGTATTCTGTCACATAGCTTCAGAGCAATTACCTAAAAAGACCTTAAAAGAGACTAAGACCTCTGAGTTTGTTTCGACTGTTTCTTCTCAGAGTAGTAAGGTCCGAAACACCGGCCTCGTCTAGTTTTAAAAAGAAGACGTGTAAAAGTGTTTGTAAAAACCTATTTGCAAAATAAACATAATTTATCATTTAATTAATAATTCTGCTGAATAACACATCCATGCGGTATCGGTTATCCTAATTTATTGAGTAAAAGCTATTCAAAGCGAGTATTAGCAGTAAGTACGAGATTATTTTGCGCTTCAACGAGCATTTTTCCGGGCCAGAAAAAATGCACTGAACCGTTTTGAATTGAATAATAAATATGGCAAACTAACCATGAAAAATAATGCGAGACCACAACAGCGTCAGAATTTTAAAACGGATTTTTAATAAAAAGATACGTTTTTAGAATTTCACTTAGGACTTAGGTAGAAAGGACATGGCCGAATCCTGCCCTCAGAATCAATTCAGAATGTTAATGTACATTAATTATGATTATATGAAAATTACTTCCAAAATAAATAAAAATTAATCACAACAATTACATTTCTCTAGAATAGGCGAGGAAAATTCCCAAAATAATATGTATGTTAATTGTTTTTTTCCCGTTTTGTTTCATTGCAATCATGGAGGATAAATCAATATAAAGTGCATCCACGTTTGGATACACGCATAAGACAAACACTGTACCTATCTGTAGTACGCCTGAAGGTCAGACTTAAACATAAAATACCCGTGATTGCCAGAATTGTATTGCTAAGGCACCTTTAAAAAGTTAACGGTTTCATGATTATCGTAGACATCACTTTTCAAGCTGCCGCGCGTCTGGATGGCACTCACTTTCCACATTATGAATCAACATAATATTCAAGAGTGTGTATCCAAACGTCCTAGAGTTATTTTCTCGCTGACAACTATCAAAAGTTCAAAACATATTACTGAACCCACGGTATCGTTTATCGGACTTTCGTTTACGCTTCTAATATTACCTAATATTCTGCTGTGCATATTGTTTGTTTACGATTTAAATTCTGACGCTCACGATGTCAAGGTGCCTGAATTGTAGTGTGGCCACTAATCGAATGCGAAGGCATATTGTAACATATTTGCCACCGCAGTTACAAAATACATTGACGGAATGCTTATCTGTACTAGAGGTATGTACCCACGTAGTAATTATTTTCATATTTTACCAACTTCACCTGAAATTATAATCAGCTGAGTTCCATAATCCGAAAGAGTAGCACAATATAACTATCATGTATTACTTTACTGAGTACAATATTTAATGTTTTTCAGCTTCCCTCAAATAGAGTGATTTGCAATGCATGTTATGTATTGTTAAACCAACGCTCGGCAGAAGGTACACATAGCAGAGCACTGGGCTACCCAATGGTGTGAATTGGTTGTGGATGCTCAGTTGTGTATATTACTCAGTGCGATACCACACACTTGAAGAAATCAGTCCATTCATCAATATTTTCTTCTCATGGAATACCCACAATCAGGTTAGTGTGCTGTTGCCTACCTTGCCCTGGCTGCTATAAATTATTATTGTGTTGTGCCCATGATAAAGCAAATTCCTTATAATTAATGAGTCCGCCAATTACATGCCCATGTGCATAATGTGGACGTTATATTGATAGTATTATTGGGTGCTAACCCAGGCAAACAAACCCGCCGCAAACTATTAAACCAATTGAGACTGCGCCCTAATAATTACCAGTTATTATGAATACTTACCACATTTATTAGACTGCCTGAAACATTTCAACCATTTACTTAACAAACATTGTTACAGAATCGTAGGACAAACAGGCAAGCATTTCATCCCTGTTGGATGAGAGCTAATCGGCACTTGGTACTAAATATACATAGACATTTTAAAGAACTACTCGTAAAGGAAAATTAACCTGGATTGCCTGAACCACCTCTAATTCCACCAGTTGCTAATCCTGCTGTCGGACATGAACCACCACCACCTGCACCAGCTGATAATCCTGCTGGAGCACGAAGAATTGACCAAATGAATTATCTGCTTATTAACAAAAGTGCTCCAAATACTTCTAGCCATTGTATTTTTAGGGAGTGTAATTAGGCTGGGCCAGGCATCAAGCAAACATAACGGCACCAGCCTCATTCCTTGATAACATTTTGTTCATCTCTGAAGATGAATAGGCTTAAGATTGGATGAAAACATTGAATGTGTCTTGTCTGAGTAATTGCAATCATGTTTTTCTTAATACTTCTGTAAAACAAGTAGAAGTAGGTAAATATATTTTATATGCAAATGTATATCCTACCTACATATTTAGATACTTAAATAAAAATTGAAATACCATTTTAGTGTTTTACTACCTATCTAATTATATATGTTTAGTCGCTTAGGGAAGAATCATAATTTTCAGAAATATCTGTTGGCGATTACGAGCTCTTCTTCGCTATCGTGACCTGCTTTGACGACGCGCGACGATTGAAAGGTCTAACCCATGGACATAAAGAATGGAATGAGCATTCGCCTCACAAAACTGACCACTTCTTTCTAGAAAGAGAAAGCGAATACGCGGCCAATACCATGTATCTTTTCTGCAAACCGCCGGCAAGGCAAGGCGTAAAAAAGACAGAACTACTGGCTGCAAATTCGCTTTATCTCTCTCGTACTTTTCGGTCTGTATTCACTGCACAACTGAATACAGAACGCTTATATCTTTTATATATAGGTATTTATATCCATTGATAATAGCATTTCTCGTATTGTTTCGACTCGAAACAATACGAGAGAAATGTGCCTAAACATTTTGAATAGCAATGAAACACTTAAAAAAAATACTATTTCTAGTAAAACTTTTTTTCGTAAAACTTTTTCATGTAAAACTTTTTGCTATTGACTTTTTTTTCTTTTCTTTGTTGACAATTTGTGTCAATATGGCATATGAAGATTGACATATTGTCCTGCAAAATGTTTAGGCACATTTTTTGTATCCTATTTATAGTATCTCTCGCCTATTCTCTGATCATAAAACTTAAACTATTTTGAAGACATACCTGTAAGCTTTAATATGACATACTGTATGTCATTGTACATGAAATTTTTTTTTCAGGGCATAGCTCTCCTGAAACGTCGGCCATGTCCTTTACTTACCAAAACGGTTTTTGCTTTCGTAAAAATGGACCTACATTAATTACAACATTATACATATTTTATGGTAACTCAACGAAGACGTTAGATAAATATTTTGCAAGTTTGGCTGCATGTTTTTGTCTGTTTGAAATGGACAAGAATAAATGAAAATTTTTAATTTGCATTTTCTAGTAGTTTGAATTAAAATGTAAAATCTAATAAAAAAACAAATGTTAATTGTAATCACCTGTTTAATCTCCATAATAATTACTGACTTTTAGCATTAAGAAGTGCTAATTAAACGAAATTACTCTAAGTAACTTCAGTGGTCTAGCGGTCACAGGCGCGACTGCTGAGCATGAGGCAGCCATAAAGTCTGGGTTTGTGCCCGGTTGATGGCAAAAGGATCGGCTCCTATTACATGGGACTTAAACATAACTAGCGAAATGAGTGATGTTATGTTATATCAAAAAAAAAAAATTTGAAGTTTAAGGTGTCTTTTTATTTTAAACAGCATTTATGAAAAATCCCCTGAAAATACTGGTATTCAGCTGTATCCGGTTAGACTGGAGGCCGACCCTAACATAGGTGGGAAAAGGCTAGGCGGATGGTGATGGCAATAGGCTCGCCCCCTATAACGAATGCAGAACATTACTTGCAGTAAACATATATCTTCGCACTGAATACCCACATGATAATTATGAGTAATGATCTGTCGTTAACATTGAAATCAATTTTATGACAGTAACTTCCGATAACTTTGACATTCAGACATTGAACTTATTCGCAATACTATCTTAATTGCACCTCCTACTATTACGCGATTTTTATTGAGTGGTGGTTGCGGCCAAAGCTTTCCAATGTCTTTTTAATGATCATGGATGTATGGAATTCCGTACCATGCTGCTTCAAAATCAAACTTTGTTTTTTATAGTCTACACTCATCATTATTAACTCCTACAAAAGTTTTTTTTTGTAAACAAAACCCGAGTTTCGGAGTAATTTTATAAAATCGGCATAACCGATGCACCTATCAATTGTTCATTTACTGTAAATGAACAATTTAAAATATCTGTAAATTAATACATCGGTTTTGCCGGGTGACTGACGGCGTCATTCGGTTGACCCCACAACTCGACATATTTGCACAATCAAATACACAGAAATAAGTTCACAAAATACAAACAAGTTCATACTCTCAACACACAATACAATAATTAATTAATCTCAACTATAAAAACACAGACGGATGTAAACGTCAGATCAAATGTCAGAAATGTGCCTTCTGGAATTTAGAGATGACATCGATAAATCAAAATCTTTAGTAAAAAAATCGATTTTGTGTCAATTAGTAATACCAAATCGATTTGGTGTACTGTATTGACTTAATTGCTACTGTTATTCAACAAAAAGAAAGCAAAGGTAATATAAACAATTTTCGTAAAATGTTTTTTAAGCAGACGTATTTATTATAAAAAGAAACGGTTGAAATGACTATAATGTCGTAAAAAATATGAAATATACGAAAATAATTACTATAAAATTTTGATCTTGATGCATGAGACTTTTTGATACCACTTTTGGTCACTGTCCTTTACCGTTTTTATAATTATTTTTTTTCCATCCAGATAATACAGAATTCACTGATGGTCGACCACTTTTCAACCTTATTACTTAAGACATAAGTGTAAAAAGTGGCAGACCGTTAGTGAACTCGGTAAAACAGACTCCCTTTGGTTCAGCTCAGGTACTTATCATTCTAAAGACCCTCGTGCAATAAATGGCACTTGTTTGTTGCCCTTCCCTTTAGCTGATAAGTTAAAACTTTTGTCATGCAAGCAGTGAAGACCGTGGGAAAACCACTTTTGCGTAATTAATTTTCAAACAATTTGGGGAGGAGTTTCGGGTTCTTTGAATAATGTCTCAACAAGAAATTGTGTGGTTTCTGAACATTTGTTTTGCCATGGATATAATTTTCTGTTGCTCTATACGTTTCTTAGGCCGCAATGTCCTAAAAACCAGGCGTGACAGGGTAGGTACCTATAACCTAGCCTTTAGTGTGAATTTATAAACATTTAATATCTATTTATTTTATTTATTTGACTCACCAACAATTGAATAAACCGATACAAGAATACTAGATACATCAAATCGGGTTTTAGACTAGTGTAACAACCTCTTAAAGGTGAGCGAAAAAGGTGAGCATCATGCCTCGTCATCATAATATCTGTTAAAATTAATATTGATAGTTAGTAGTACCTACAATTCCTTATATCTATATTAGTATCATATAAAAATTTGCAATACATTTATTTCTAAACAACACAGAATATATTTATAATATTCTATATTTTATCTCAACAAAATCTGGAGCTCTTCTAACGCAACTATGAAGTGAAAGCGAGCTGATTGAATGCTTTTTCGTCAGCTAGATTTTCAATTCGAATCGCAATATCTATTTGGAATAGCTCTGTAAAGCTTTTTTCACATAAAAGTTTCGGTCCTGTACCAATTTGCATTCTATGATTCAGTCAGAGTGAATTATCCCCAGTTTCCTCCATAAAAAAAAAAAAAAAAAGTTTGTTTGCATTGTAATAAAATTAGATAACAATTATGTCAAGGTAATTTTACCGACGTAGAATCCTTTGTTTTCTTTGCCAAGTATATATTCTAAATGTATTGCAATCTTATGTTATTATCCTATTTCAAGTGATTGAGGCAACTCGTCCCAAAAACTCGTGGCGGTAACAAAAATGTAAGTTGGCTATTGCCTTTAGAAAACTATTAGTAATAGTATGTATAGTTAGTTATATCACTTGACATTATTTTCAAGGTTTAAAGTTAAGTAAAGTTCCTAATGTTCATAGTATTATTATTATAAGCTTGACTTAAGCTGAGTCAGCCACAAAGATTAATCTATTGTAAGACGGTCTTTATACATAGCAATTTTTATCCATGTGGGTCCAAAACGTACTAAGGGTACGGCTCCGAGCCCTTACCTCTTCCTGGTGATACTGAACGCTCTTGTGTCGGATTTCCAGAAAGAGGCTCCCCGGTGTATTGTTTGCTAGTTGCCGGGAGTAGCCTTCAGGTCCAGACGAGATTAGATTGGATGTTGGATGGCAAAGACTAGTAGTGACCAAATTTCATTTTGATGATCATCACTATATTTTCATCATTATTTTTCTAGTAGAACTTAAATCCTCCACTCAATTTTCCGTGGGTTGTTTTCGACCCATTTTATATAAACAAAGGTATAATAATAAAAAGATAAAATAGAAAGATGTGCTGACAAAAATGAAAAGAGTAAGCTTAGATGGTTTAGTCATGGTAGAAGATGGGTAAAAGGCGACTAACAATAGGTGACCAGAAAATGCATGTTTCTCATAATGTTTCCTTTTACCGTTCTGAGAGCAGTGGTGATGAAATCATAATTTGCACGGGGTAAATGTCTGCCTGGGTTCAAATCCACGAGCTATATCTCGTATCTACTACTTACTTCTACTATCGTATTGATTCTACTTCGTGTTCGAAATTGAATCATTCTAGATCTGTCCCAGAACACGACAAAAAAGTATCTGTTATCATCAGTGAAAAAACGAGTTCTTATGGTGCTCCGCTCAGCTCAGTCTATTTTTCCAGCCTATTTTTAATTAACAGATTTTCTCACAATATTTTCTTCATAATATAAAATGTATCTTTGTACCTACAAAGATACATTTTATATGAAATTATAAATTAAATTCACAAAGTTGAAGTTCTCAAATCAAGTTAGTGAGTTTGTTGGTAGATAAGTCTGTTTAAATGTAAATTTGTCGGTTTCAAAACTAAATACGTAGGTACGTATTTAGTTTTGAAACCGACAAATTTACATTGAATTTCATGAGAAGTCACAATAGGTGACTTCTCAAGAAATTCTCAAAATTAACATAACCTCTCATGCAACTTTACAAAACCGTAGAAAATAATCATTACCTATTATCACATACTTACTTAATGCATCAGATGTAATTATCATAATTTTAACATTATTTTGCTTCAGTTAACATTTCAATATTTTTTTTATACAAAATTAAGTAAAGGTTAACTTTTTAACAATTGGCTTTAATGATAATTATGATATGATCCAACTTGTAGATTGAAATAAAGAAATTGAATTGAATTAATGATAATTATGTTATAATTTTTTGGGCTTTTAATATATTTGCTTTATTTATATGACATAAAGACTATTTTAACATACAGATAATCACAAAATGTTTTTTTGGAATCTTATTACATTATACAGCATAACAGTTGAATGTATTTGTGTGCAAACTTATAACTTTAACTGCATAATTATTATATTTTAAATCAGGTTGGGGAACAACAAAGGAAAACAAGTGTACTAACGATGTTTTCCTTTGCAGTAAGTTAGTAATGAAACTTATAGAACTTATAATTTGTTTATGCCAATAAATAAAATTAATCCTTTAATTACATTTTTAAATATTCCTATATAAAATTCAAAATAAAAAAAAAACATTTAAAAATATAAAGAATAGTAGCCCACCGGTATCGGGAACAGGGTCCAAGCTACCGGCGGTCAGGGCTCCAGAGAGGGGAACCTCCTAACAATACGAGCCGTGTCCAGGAGTACCGCTTTCTGAATCAAGCCCTTGATCCAGTTGCCTAACGAGAGCCTCCTCGGGTATTGGTCGAGGCTCTTGGCAATCAAGCCATTGGCTGAAACGACTATCGGCACAATGATTGCCGAGTCCACGTCCCACATGTCGACAACCTCGCGAGCCAAGTCAAGATACTTGATTTGCTTATCTTTCTCGGCTTTCACGAGGTTGCCGTCATGCGGGACCGTTATGTCAACAATCATTGCGCGCCACTCTGATCGATCCACCACCACTATATCAGGCTTGTTGGCCACAATAGTCCTGTCAGTGATGATGGATTTAAATAAAATTTATTATTATTAATTATTATTTAAGGTACCTAAGCACATGAACGTAAATAGTACAAATATAAAAAATCGCACAGGGACTGCGGTACCCGTCAGGTAGCGAGCCCAAATCTTTGTAGTTAGGAAGTACCCTTATATTTTCTCAGCTGTCACGACATTCTAAAGTTGTAGTACTAAACTTTATCAGCACTAAATCATGTCACCGCTACGTGGGTCTGGTGTTCGCAAGCGCTAGTGATATTTAATAGCAATAGGCTTGCGGTCTGTTAGTGAAAATGTGTGTACTGCAAGCACCCCGCTGCCCACTGTAACCTACGGGCACGACAGGCGTGATGTATTCAAAATTTTTCCAAATATAAACTTTTAATGCTATGTTTTTTGTATTTTTGAGTTCCTTAAGTGAGATAAGGAGCAATGCAATCAAGCAATCGATGCGAACGTGATGTATGCGTGTTTTGAATTTATTTTTTTATACTTGTCTAACAAGAAACTGGTTAGGTTAGTAACTACCAACCTATCTATCTAGAAATTAAATTATCTCTTTACTCCAACATAATATTGATTATGGAAATAGATGTGAACAGCCTATACATGCCATTATTTTAACCGTACTCAACTCATTCGTACTCAACAATGCCGACATTATTTTGTACATTAAATTAAAAGAAGCCATAGAAAAAAAAAAACACACATAATAACTACTTAATAATAATTTTGAAAATAGCAGCAACAATCAAATTGGTAGTTACTGGGCATAATATTAATATGTTTTGTGACTGTCCACTGGCAATTGGTGCACTAAGAGAATACTCATGTTTAAAATTTTGTCGCTGTCCTTCAGTTATGGCCTGAAGGACTGAAGAGAAAAATTTAAAAAGGCGTGTCACTGTCCACCAGTGGTGCCTAAGGGGAAAAAAAATAAAAGGTTGTATCACTGTCCACCACTTGGTGACAGGTAGCATTATTTTAAAAAATCATGTCTGTGTCCTCCGGTGATGGTGGACATCGGGAATCATCTCGCCTGTTTGTTAATCTCAAAACATGTTTTATTAGATAAACAATATTTTTTGTTCAATATAATAAATAATACCTACCTATGACGCTATGACGCAAATAAGTTTAATATTATAATGTTGCACTATAAATGGTAATTTAAAGTAATAAATAATGAAGTTGTAGGTTTAAAATTTTAATTGTTTAATATTATAAATAACATTTTCAAAAACAGGATTTAATATGACGCATTAAAGTAATTAATGCCTTTGGTTCTTTTAACCAACTTGAGCAAAAAATCACACATTTATACAAAAATTAACTAAAAAACAGCCTGCCCTGTGCTACAGGGCCTAATCACGGTTGCGAATTACAACCAACAACTATTGTAAATGTGTCTACAACGCGGACTCATAAATTGTTTACTTTAACGAGTACATAAACATTTTATTGGCATTCTTAGGAACAGAAACCACAGAACGCCACCTGCTACGGTCCATACATACTCCTTTTGCCTTGTCCACGGTCATACACAAATGTCGAGACAAAAAATTGACAAATTTAAATAATTCTATCAGTGATCTAGCTTTGTGAAAATTATTATACAGATTGGTCTCAGAGACCACTATATGGCTAATTAGGATTAAAACTACATTCATCATGATTCGTGTCATCATCGCTTATTAAAAGATCAGCAAATATACCAATCGTTTGTCCATAAGTAGGTACTAATATTTATTTAACATGTTGGATGCTGCTTATAAATACTAGTTACTTCACACCGTGAATTTCTATTGTACATATGTAGTTGGCACGTAATGTAATTATATTGTTTGGGTATTTTCGATTTAAGTTGTGATCAACGTTTATTTAGGTGTGTGTGTAAGAAAAGGTATGTTTATTTTTAATTTTTATAGGCCTGCATTGTTCTATCAATCCCCCTTGTCTTTTGCCTTCATCGACTAATCAGTTAAGAACAAGACGTAACGCCAGAGTTTCTTAAGCCAGTCTCGGTGACGACGACCAGCATTGGGCATCCTCTGTATGACGTTTCTAGTTCATCTGTCTTGATTCATCCTGAAAATGTGACCCGCCCATTTCAACCTCGCAAACTTATCGCTGGTGACGCCTGTTTGGGAGTGTTTTATGGAGTTACGCATTCGATCGGTTAGTTTCATTTATAAAATGCTCCGTTCCATCGCTCTTTGGAAAATCTCGAGTTTGAACTTTTGAGTTTCTGTTAAAAACCAAGTCTGAGCGCCATAGGTCACGTTAGGCAGGGTACACCATGTCGACGAGCTTATGCTTAAAATAGATGGGAAGGTTGACTCCATCGGTGCCTTCATGGACCAGTAGCTTCTCCAGTAATTTTTGAAGTAGAATCGGTATTGTTTTATCTTTCATAGCAAATCACGCACATGCCTCTTTATAACATTATTTTTTTCATGTGTGTCCAAGATGTTTTGGATTTTCATTTTGATTTCTAATTGAACACAATTTTAATTAAATAAATAAGTTATAAGGGATTAGTAGTTTTTCTTTTGTGGCTGGGCCTCGCCATCGGCATCTGGTTTTGGGTTTCCTCTGGCCTTAATATGTGGTTGTATATTTGACCTCCTTGCTAGTATTTCTCTGTATACTTCCAACCTTTTGAAGTTTGCTGGATGCGCGTCTTGGCATAGGGCACATTTTGCCGTAGCGTTGCATTTAATTATGAAGGGTAATTAAACAATAACTACGTCTAACTAAACTATAAAATACTGAAACTAAATTCTCGTTTTTAGGGTTCCGTTGCCAAATGGCAAAAAAACGGAACCCTTACAGATTCATCCTGTCCGTCTGTATTTACTCCGAAACAGTTAGCAATTATTGTTAAAATTTGGAGAGGAAGTGTCTTCTATGAACCACTACCCAAAAGTGATGCCAAATTACGAATAAAATAAAAATACGACGAAACGAGACGTAAATTAATGCCTAAATATTATTTAGATACAACACATTAATCGAAGCGTTGCCCAGTTTTAGAAAAGACGAAAATAAAATACTTGAAAATAGATAAATATTAAAAATTAAATCGTTGTTTCAGAGCCATGGATGCCGCGGCGACTTTTAAGACGGTGCAGGTACTGCAGGGGGCGTTCAGGATAATGGCAGCGCTACACCTCACCCAGTATCTGTGGCCACATCAAGCACATGTTCATGGTAAGAGTTCATGACCCTAACTCTTTTTACATCGATCCCGTTAAACGGTTTATTAACAGGGTTACACTGTTCATGGTTTTTCATTACCATTTTTGGAACTTACTGATGTTCTAAGATCTACTTTAATCAGGAAATATATAACTCTAAGTCTATTTAACTGCTATAATACTAAGGTTATTTAATGATTTTACAGATGGCCAAAGTGTTGATTTCATCGTGGTTGGTGCGGGAACGGCAGGAAGTCTAATTGCTCATAGACTTTCAGAAGTCGAACATATCAACGTTCTGCTTATCGAGGCTGGTGGCGATCCGCCTTTTGAATCTGATGTAAGTGATCTTCAACCTTATTGTGTTAGTTCCATTTGCCACAGATTTCTAGCTTACGAAAGCGAGATATACATTGGAGAAATATTTTACAAAGTTATTTTTTTTTTCTATTTTAGCTCCCCGGTTTGCCGCTCCTGATGAAAAGATCTCGCTACGACTGGAATTACACTGCAGAGTATGACGGCTACAACGATACTTGCCACCTTCAGACCTACTACGAGTTTACTCTTGGCAAAATGCTTGGTGGAACCAGCTCCCTCAATTACATGATCTATCATAAGGGCCAGCCCAGTGACTTCGACTCATGGGCCGAAATAACCAAAGATGAATCGTGGAAATGGCAAAATGTTTTACCATATTTCCTCAAGACTGGACGACTAGAAGATCCTCAACTACTCGCAACATCTGATAAGCAGTACTATGGCACTGAAGGCTTTATAGGAATCACAAGAGACCACCGGCCTGAAATCAACAAATTCTTAGACGCATACAGGGAAGTAGGAAATGATATAGTCTTAGATTTCAACGAACATCATCCTTTGGGTTATTCTGCTCAGACTGTGACAATATCTGGACGGTCAAGACAGAGCTCAGCGTATGCATTCTTGTCTTCATTCAAGGATCGTCATAACCTTCAAGTCTTAAAAAATACACTCGTCACTAAAATAATTTTCGATGAAAGTAAGAAAGCTGTTGGTGTGGAAATTCTTACCAAAGATGGTAAAAGGATGAATCTAAAAGCCAAAAAAGAAGTGATTGTATCAGCTGGTACTTTTAATACGCCCAAACTACTCATGTTGTCTGGTGTGGGACCCGAAGAGCATTTGAAGAGTAAAAACATTCAAGTTGTATCGAACTTACCAGTTGGAGAAAACCTGCAAGAGCACATTTGTGTAGTCCTTATTCATAATTTGGATAAATTAACGGAGCCTTTCCCACAACCGAGCCCCTATGAACTGCCTGGTTCCTCATTCACTGGTTTTGTAGCACTTAACAAAACTTCTAACTATCCTGATTACCAAGTGATAACTTACTTAGGTTCAGCAGAAATTATGTTGTTTTACTGCACTTTCGCTTTTAGATTCAGTGACGAAATCTGCAACAATATGTACAAGCAAGGAGTAAACAGGCTGCAAGCGTTCAATGAAATTCTTAACATTGCCCCTAAATCAAGGGGCAAAGTATTGCTGAGAAGCACTAATCCAGAGGATCCACCTCTTGTTTACAACGGCTTTTTCTCAGACAAGCAGGATGTCGAAGATCTTGTTGACTACATATTAGACTATCTGCCAATAATGAATACGACTTATTACAGAGAAGTTGATGCCATAATGTCTGATGCAGATCCTGCTTGTAATGAATTTGGGGCAGGAAGTCGAGAATACTGGCGATGTTACGTGATGTGTGTATCTTCTGGACTGAGTCACATGACTAGCACATGTCCCATGGGTACTGTGGTAGACGGAAGATTAAAAGTGAAAGGTGTGACACATTTGCGTATAGCTGATGCTAGTGTGATGCCGACCATCACTGGAGGCAATCCTGTGGGTTCCATTATGATGATTGGTGAAAAGGCGGCTGATATGATCAAGATGGACCATAATTTGATTTAGATTATTCGATAACCGATGTTTGAGCACGAATTTTACTGTAACTTCTTTCTTTCCGTTATATTATGTTGGTGTTTACTATAAAGCTGCGTTTGTTTTATTATAGTAACCTTGTTTTGAAACTTTCCGTATTATTTTCCCAGACTCTCTAAAATAATACGATAATTATAGTGATAAGGATAATAACAGCTCTTTGTCTAGGCTTAGGCAAAGAGAGAGGGAGTTCGATGACTGTCGAAATGAAACATTCCTTGAAAAGAAAACATTTCGTTCTGCTGTATTTGAATACCGCCACTTATACACGGGCATTGATTGCTTTATCGGATGCCTGAGGACCGGCATGAAACATTTCCTATTAAGGCCCGACAAACGAAGCGATGACCAATTACGATAGTTCAAATGAGAATGTTATCCGGGATCAGGAATTATCCTGTCAGCACGGGTTTAGACCCATAGATTGCCAAACCAATTTATTTTGTAAATTTTGAACGTAAAAACTAGACTTAAAGTTTCTTGTGTTTTTTAACCGACTTCAAAAAAGGAGGAGGTTCTCAATTCGGTTGTATGTTTTTTTTTTGTGTTTGTTACCTCATATCTCCGTCATTTATGAACCGATTTGAAAAATTCTTCTTTTATCTGAATGGATCTACTTTCCGATTGGTCCCATAGAAATTTCATCAAAATCGGTTCAGCAGTTTGGTTTTGAAATCAAAATAACTGGAAAAAAATGTCATCCAAGTAAAAGAAATTGCGAAATTGATACTTGACAAGGATTTGTGTGTGATACTATAACTAAAAAGGGTAAAATAAAAACTTTTTTGCAAAAAAAAACTGACTTCCACAAAAAAACACTAAAAAAGTGGAAAATAACATTACTTTCGGAAGTCGGTGCCAAAAAAGTCAATGAAACAAACCATAGTCACCGACTTCCGAAAGTAATGTTATTTTCCACTTTTTTTGTGTTTTTTTTTGGAAGTCGGTTTTTTTTTTTGCAAAAAAGTATTTTTCTTTTACAAGAAACGAATTTATTGTCTGCATACAAACATTGTGTAAAACCACTCCTTAACGGATGCAGGTGACTAATCCAACAACGTGCATTAATTGAATTATTAAAATAGGTTCTATTTGTCTGGCTAAGGAAGTGCCTAGAATGCAAATCCTTGGACTTTTATACCCAGGTTGAACAAATTGATGTAACTTCCTCTATTAAACACTGTCCCACTAAGGAAATGGAAAATAGTAGAATATTTGGTTTAAAATTTCTGATGAGCAATTATGCAAGGTTTTATGTTACGGTGGAAACACCTCGGCAGCGTTAGATGAGCTATGTGAGTGTTCTTATTCTACCAACACTTTGACGAAGGGCTACTGCTTAGCATGAGGTCTTGGCTTCTATCCTCGGGTGGGGAAAATTCGGTTTTCTATTAGAATTTTTTCTATAGCAGGCTAAAGCCTAGATTTGCACCCGATTTATGTCGACTAGTTTACTCTCTGTTATAGAGAACTTGAACATAACTGGTGATATATATATATGGGTTTTTTATAGGTAGGTACGCCTTTGCCTAACCCTTCACAAAATACAGGCGGGTGTCATGTTATAACCTAAGAAAATGATAAGTGATAGTGATGAATGGATTTCAGAACATTTGAATATTCAAAACCTTACATCAAGTTTATCAACTAAACAAACTCCTGCAGATCATCCATGATTTCTCATCGCAATAAATTCCGGTATTTCATCGAATATTGTTTCAAAAGTGACAGCGTCGTATAAAAAGATAAACTTGGCTTTCCTCCCCCCTTACTTAACAACAGGGTGCGTTATCCTTAACAGTTTTATGCAATGGGTTCTTTTCTTTTTCTTTTCTTATCTTTTTATCTCGCCAGCTGACATCCCTTATTGATGCCAGCCATTCCGCCATTACTGTTGTCGAGGTTTTGTGTTTCTACCTAATGGGATCTGTCGCTTGTTCTTTGTTTTTTGCGAGTAGAACGTAATTCAACTGTGTAGTGGTGTGGTACTGTTTACAAGTTTTTGTTGCTTTATACGCAGTCAAGTTTGGAGATAGTTGTGATGTGGAGTAGTTGTTATTTCTTGTTAGTTGTTAAAGTAAAATGTAGTGCTCACGATTTATTCGAAACCATTTGGAATAAATTGTGAACTCATTTCTTCCCATTGAAGCTTGTAATTTATCTTACTTAAAGAAGGGTTAGTAAGCAGTATCTCTTTCGACTTTCGTTAAAAATTTTGAAGTTTTCAACTTGTTATTCCTGGATTACTTACATTATTATTCGTTCAGTATTTTTTAACTACAAATTAAACTTTAAACCTATTTCAAACTATTGTTTCTTTTTAAGAGGTAAATCCTGAGAAGTCTGAAAAGGATTTTCTTTTCTTGTTTTCTGCAGCAAGTTCTTGTTAAACTTTCTTCACAGCGCCTTTAGCATAAAGTTTTCTATTTTCTCTGCAACCATTATCTTAACACAGATATATATTCTGGGAAGATACGGGGGTAGTCCAGATGCATGCTAAATAGAGAGAAGAGGCTATCTGATTGGTATGTACCAACAATACAATTGTATACCATAAGAAAAAACAAATGTAGGTTGCGGAATGACAACAATAAACCAATGTTTTTTGTACTACTTATTTTTAATACTAAATAGGCGTCGTGCGTTTGCCAGTAACTCGCCTGATGTGAAGCGAAGATGCGGTCTAGGGTGGAGCACGCTTGCCGATGTGGAAACATCTTTGTGAAGTAACTCGTCTAGGGTCCACTCCATACCTTTTCCTGGAGTAAGTAATATATGATATAATTACAAAATCTCTGATATTTACAAAATAACAACTGAATCTATAATTTTATTTGATGTAATGATCAGTTAATACAAGGTGTAGTTTTGCAAACTCGTCAAAATTCAGCAGGTTGTCATAGACGACCTAAATAGTCAATGTAAATTACGGTACCTGGTTAATAATAATAAACGCTGCTTTTTTAGTTGTTTTAATTTGACCCTATTTCAGATTGAAGCCCTTTTCAAAAGAGGAGAATCACCCGTTTATCGAATAAACGTCTGCGTTTGTTTGTGTATGTGAAAGCGCGGTTATAGGGCTAGTATTAGACGGGCCGCGTTTTAATACGGGTGGTGTACACATCGATTTCCGATGTTAAGAAAAAAAAAAATTACCTACCCATTTTATTATTGATTCGGGTCGAGAATCATTAGCAAAGTAAGCTCCTTGAATTTGACGAGGATGCCAAGCAACACCTTGTATAATAAACGATTGATATAATTTTAAAGTAACTAATTTTTTAAATCGTGTGATATACCACTCAAAATACATAAAACCTATTTAGTCTAATATGATAAAACGCCTAGTAAAAAAGCATGCTGTATGCAAGCAATCATGCAGCATGCAAGCAAGCATGCAACATGCAGCAGGCATGGTTTCTGTCACGGGTCCGGCACTGCGGGGCTCCAGCGGTCCCATGCGAGCTTATCGTCGCAGATGCGTTTCACGCTCACCACCGCGGCTTCGCGATTTTAAGTAACACTCCAGGGGTAGAGCAGACAAGACAACGTGGAATCGGTTTCGCAGCGTTCGTTTCTGTCACGCCGCTCCCGCAGCACGCTCGCGTCACTCGTTCGTCTTCGCGCGTTAATGGTCACTGTTCTAACCAAACTTAAAACAAATGACTCACCAACATAGATGGGACCTGGCACTCCACTCCGCTCCCGCCTTAACCTTCTAACCTAATACAACCTATCCGAGTCGTATTGCTTTGAATTGGGGTGTTAATCATAAAGATGGTATCAATATTATATATTTTAAACGATAGACCTAATGATTTTCGATTAAATAAACGTTATATCCAATAACTTTATACGAAATAAGTTTTAGAGTACATAAATGTTATATCTAAAGAAATTATATCAACAGTTGGTATAACTCACGTTTATTATATCTTGTGAACGTTATTGAAATGAAAATATACCAAATAACTTTATATGAAATGAGACGCACCCCTTTTGCTGTCATCAAGCACCGTTGCTGTGATCTCATTTGAATGGTATAGGTGCCAGCAGTATTTATGTTACATTTGACATGACGTTATCTATCAAGCTTTGTCTGTGGGATGGCGACACACCTGCAGATTCATCTGTACCTTTTGACACCTACTTACCTTTATTTGTTTTGTTCTGACGTTTTCTTTTACTTTCAAAAATGACATAAAAATTTACATTACAATGTTAAAGCTGCATGAACCAGTGTTGGAACAACACTAGTTTTAGGCTGCTTGTCCATTGAAGTAGAGCGGTACTGAGATTGCAAAATATCTAGGTACACTTCGCTCCGAGATAGTGCTATGACTGCAACTGAACACATGGTACTTACTTTATCTATATCAATTTCATTTCGTATGAAACAGTTATTTTCTATTGTTTACAATTATTGCAATGTTTCTTCGGACGCTTTTGCGCACTTTCAGCGCTCGTTCGCGTTCCGCTCGGCATTGCTCTCCACTCCAATCTGCTCACTGGCTTCGCTCTTAACTTAATGGACGGGCAGCCTTCCCAGCTATGCAATGTTGAGATTGCGTATTAGTTTTCCAAGCTCTACCCACCATAGTTTTAGTTCCATGTTGTTTGTATTTTCTAAGTCTTTTCTTAGCCTTACATTGTTGTGAGGATCGACCTATCCTTGTTACCTACTTCAGAGCGCAAGGCAGGACGTGTCATAATTTCCATAAGTTAATTAAAACCTTGGCGCAGGTATATTTAGAAATAATAAATAAATATGTTAATAGCTGTTTCGTACACTCCATGATTTTATATCAGGTCGAACAAAAATAAGTAGCTAGCTGTAAACATATTCCAATTTTTGTTCATAAAAGTACATGCGCCATTCACATAAAATCGAACAGGCGTATTAACATTCTCATAAAGCTTTAATTTGGCAGTCGTTCCAACATGAAAACTGACAGAGAAACGTTAAATATTCATCTACCGGCAAAATAATCCTTGATTCTTCACAGGAAAAAAGTATTTTTTCAGATTCCTTACTTCCTTTCATTCTAATTTATTTATGCGAAGTCCCGGCCGTAATTTATAGATCATTGACAGTCGTTAAAAGTAGTCAGTGTTCCGAAAGTCGGACCACCAGTCTTTACAATGGGTACCGTATTTCCTAGTACTAACTGTGTTGTGCAGGATACACAGTCACTCCATATAAAATAATGGCATTCAGCTGCATCCGGTTAGGCTGGAAGCCGACCCCTACATAATTGGGAAAATGCGAGGCAGATGATTATTTATGAAGTATATTTGTCTGTCTGTCACCTTTAAGGAATTTCGATACAATTTTGCACATAGGTAAACCAAGACCTAAGTTAGGACTTTGAATCCAGATAGAACGTTCCCCTGTGATCATTTCCAAGTTCCACGCCAAATTCCAAATTCTTGCTTTTATTTGAAGATTCAACTAATATTCAAATAAAAGCAAGAATTTCCATACAGTCCTCATACAAAACCAGTTTTGTGCCAAAGGTTCATATAAAAGAGTGCGTACCGTATAGTGTCGTAAAGAGAAAGGATAAAATTTGATAAAAACCTTACAAACATTATTGTAGCGAATCGTAAATTATTTTGACAGATGTTGCCAGCATAAAGCAAAAGGTTGGATTATAGGCACGACGATAACGAGCTTACCTTTCCTCGTTTACTGAAACAGAAATAACATTCTTGATGTGTGTTTATGCTTTTATTTCTTAGACATAAATATGAAAGGGGTAATAAACACAGGCAAAATCATTTCCAGACAAAAAATTCTGTTTGAAGCCATCAACTTGGTAATACTCTGAGCTTTTGAGAGCAGTGATTATGAAATAAATAACACAAAGTACTGCGCCTGTTTGGGTTTGAAACATTACACGTGCTACAACTCGTTCCATTACCACTGGGCCACCAGCCATAACCTAAGTGAAACTGATGATTACCTACAAACAACAGAAGCAACTCGTGAAGAGCACTGTCTAGACTTATTTTGAGATAATCAAAATCCAGCAAACATTACAATCAGTCGCGTTAGGATTCTCAAGTTGAAAGGAAACAACGTTTGTTATCAAACACAATAAGATTTAGTATAATACGAGCACATTGTTCGTCGAAATGACAACTCGAGTTTCTTTACTACGCTCAAAATTTTATTTTCCTCTAAAATTGTTCTGTGCCCTTTTAATTCAGTACCTACGTAAGGATTTTTGTACACAGAGAAAATAAATTGCTGTGTGTTTCCACAATAAGAAGCAATAGTAACATAAGTTGGAAGAAAAGTCCTGCTATCTAGTCAGTACTTGAGACTTCTTACGACTTTTGTTATTCATGTAAGTAGTTAACTGACTAACTATCAGTACTTGAGCCTTCTTGATAGTCACCAAGGGGTCTCAAGTTCTGTAACTACTACTAGTACTTATTTCAATCAACTCAGATTATCACGGTACATTTTGACAACATAGGCCTCTTCTAAGCTGAGCCTCAACACCTGTCCTTCACCTTACGCATTCAGTCAGTCCCAGCCACCTTAAAGATCGGCCAACGTCCCCTATACCAGGGGACGTTGGTCCATCGTACTGGGGCGTACCACAATATACCAAAACACTTGCCGATACGCGGTCTTCAATTCAGAACTCGGTTTCTCCATCAGCCTTCGGTCATTCGTTCCATCGGTCCTTTGTCGTGGTTTCTTCAATATACATATATTGCCATCAACCGGGCACAAATTCAAACGCTGTGGCTGTTATTGAGAAATTCTGACAACTGACAATACAATACTCACGTACCTACAAAATTATTTTTTTCAAGCGTACACAATTTTATTCCCACAAAAATAAAATTGTATGTGACACTACAGGAACCCGATAACGCGCCATTTGGGTCCTCAGAAAACAGGAAATGAGTATTTAATGTGTTCCTTTTCCTAACATCTTATTGCTTAAGGCGTACGACGTATCGGCGGTCAAAACTGCTTCAGAACTTGTACAATAGCCGGTTGCTGTTATAGACAGGTAGGTAAGTATTGCCGCAGATTTACTCGTAGATGATTGAATTTGAAATACCTACAGCGCTGTTGGTTGATTCAAAACAAATGAGTGATGATAATTATAGGAAAATGTATCATACTGTTTGTTCATCCATTTTAGGCAGCATTTATGTGATATGGGAGAAAACGGGCAAGTGAGAATTGGCGATTTCGAATGGTTTCGTATTTCAACAACGACTTACAACAAGATTGCCAGAATTCCTTTAAAGTGGTAACTTCGGTGGCAGTGTCAATGTGACTTTTGCATCATGGCTGACGCTTCTTAAATTTCACTTCAAGGCCTTTTGAGCTCACTCTGGTAAAGGTCCAAAGTTATTCAAATTGTTTTCCAAACAATATTCACTCCTTCAAATAGTAAAACTGAAAGGCGAGCCATCCTAAAACACAAAGTCAGCTGGATAACGTCAAAACTGAAAAATATTTTGCAGTGCACAAAGCCATCAGATATTGAGTAATTCATAAAACGTCAATTAATCAACACTGCTCTACCACAGAACAGTACTCAGCCGCATTAAGCTAACAAACCTACCATAAAAGTTTGTACTATTGAGCAAGTATCTTTATCTAATTCTAGTTTTTATCTTTACAACCATTCTGAAAAGTGATTACCGATGGGGAATGCTTACAAAAATGTTCCTATTAATAAGGAGTGCTATCGTTAGCATCAATTTTAGTATTACGTGGTGTAGAAAAAAATTGTCATTAGTCGAACTATTGGTACTTTATCAAAGAACCTACCTATCCATAACATACATTGTTCCTATGATGTGGAATGAGTTTTATGTGGTACCAATTTGAAGTGTACTGAATGTGAAATTGTTCATTGTAGCTAGGTAACAGGTACTAGGTACAGGTATAATCTACTCTTCAGTTCAATCAAGATATAAACGTTCTGAACTGTGGTTGCCTTTGTCTTTAATATCATAGCTACAAAATAATGCTTTATTAAACTCTCATTAAATAAAAAAAAGCTTTTATCTTCTTAGCTTCCATCAGGTGGGTTAATATGAAGGTAAGAGATGGGGCTAGACAGCTGTCACTTTCCCACTCTCGGAATAGTCCTAAAACATTCCTGCACTAACAGATCATGGTAACCCCGCTGTTCCTGTAACTTGCCGATACGCAGGACTATTTATTATTTTTGTGCTCATTATTTGTGGCAGCAACTGAGCAGATTCAAATGCTTTCGAAAGCGTTCCAAAGTTCAAAACTGCAGTATAAAACTGATCATTAACGCCACGGCTATTTTCACCAACGAATTTAAGTACTTATAAACTATCTTGTATCAAGAACTTCCCAAAGTTTCTTCGCCACCTTTTAATAATAAAAATAGTTACAACATACTTTAAATTTTTAAATGAAACACGGAAGTAAATTCAAATTTTATTACAATCCAGGATTCAATTAATCAAACTGTTGCAAGTCTAATATCCCCTTTAAATAAGGGCTCAAATTATTTTAAAGGGATATACAATCGTGAAAACAATCATAATCTAATTTCTGAAAGAACCTCTATCTTAGGTGACTTTTATTTCTACTAAATAAAATAAATATTTAAGTATGAACAGTTACAGATATTGTAATTTACATATACTTATATACAAACGGACCAAGATATGTATTTACATATTAAGATTACATATTCGAAAGTTTTCGTTGGTTATCAATGAGACGTCCAAATTCTGTCAATTCACAAAACATTATTTACACACATACATATAGAAATCTAAAAGTGCTATGCACTATTCAACCTTTAAATATGTACAAGAAACTACTCTACAATTTTTGAAAGATATTTATGTACTCGTAATATCATTATAACATTTCTGTTTACAAGAAATGAACATTGAGATTCGTAATCATTTATTTTTAAATACTCGAATTTTCATTATCTTACTCAACCATTGCTAACACTCTACTTACTAATGAGTTAAAACATTTGAGCAAATCAGCATCATTCAGTATAAGCATAAAACTCTACACAAATTGTCTTTGGCACGGTCACGGTTTCATACAGAGTAATTTCTTGAACGCTCTCCTGAAGTCCATATTAAAAATGGTGTAAATGAGAGGGTTGAGGGCAGAGTTGCAGTATCCAAGCCAAGTTATAAAGTTAATGAACTTGTTCGACAAACAGCAACTGGCGCAGAACGGGATGACGAGGTAAATGACAAAGAAGGGCAACCAACAGACCACGAATACACCCATTATTATGCCAAGTGTCCTAGCCGCGCGACGTTCACGTGTCAATGATATGCGTTGCTTTTCTTCAATGAATTGGTAAACAGCGCTTTGTTGATTAGGCTTCGGTCGCTTGTGACTGGACTTAACAGGCACAGTCTCGCTAACTTCTATCAAATCATCTTCATGAGTTTCCTTGGAGTTACTCTCCGAAGATGTGTTCCGATTCTCCAAATTTTCACCCATATCGGTCACGGAATTCTCGTTTGATAAAATCGGTATGATCAATTTGTTTTGGGATTTGTCATCTTTGCTCCAGTATCGCTTCTTTGGTTTCTTTTTCGGCGTCAGTTTTCTGGTGCGCTTTTTCTTCTCAGTGTCTGAAACCAAGCGCGTGACACCTTGGTGCTCGTTGTGATTGGCTTCTGAGCTTACAGAGTCTTGATCATGGTGATCTTCCTTCGTGTATTTATTTTGACCGCTAGAAATAGTGCTGATTTTAGTAGCCTTGGCGCGATCTCTAAGTCTTTTCTTAGTGGCCAAATAGATTTCAAAATAAACTACAGTCATTATAACTAGCGGTATGTAAAAGGATCCGGATGAAGAGAAGATGACAAAGCCTGGTTGTGAGGTTAAACGACAAGGCGTGTCCGGTTCGAATACCTCTGGCCAATCGTTCCAGCCTAGCAACGGCGGAGAGCTTATAATTAATGAGAGAATCCAAACTACTCCAATCATAAGGAGTACTCTTTCTAAGGTTCTCTTTTGTGCGTAATTTATAGGATCCGTAATCGCCCAGTACCTGTCTAATGCGATTGCACATAAATTTAAAATGGACGAAGTGCAGCACATTATGTCACATGTGAGCCACATCTTGCACACATATATCCCGAATACCCACTGCCCGAGAATGGAGTACGCCACATTCAGAGGTAGCACTAATATTGCTACTGTCAAATCTGCTACGGCGAGTGAAACTATGAAGAAGTTTTGGACGATCCGGAGCGGCTTGTAAGTGAACACGCTTAAGATTACCAAGATGTTTCCAACTATCGTTGAGATTATTATCAGCGTTAGTACTATTGCTGTACAGATTGCCTCCCATTCTGGCACAGCTAGTGTTATCCCGAAGCTACTCGGAAATTTAGGATCATCAGCGACAGCGCAAGCGTCTCTATCGTCTAAGATAACCTCATCAGTGTAATTTATTAATGTGTAGTTAGCATCAACGTGGGTAGCTGTTTGCCCCATCTTGAAGTCGTAGTATTACTTCGCTACATTTCACGTTGTACTGTGGGGAAGGACCGTGAGTCGTGAAATTCTTTCAAAGCATTTGGCCAGCATCCGTCGATAATTCTTCTTGGGCGACACGGGTGCGTTTCCTTTATTCATCCTTTCATACTCCAGTTTTCTGTAACAATAAACAACCCTTTTAATGCGTAATGGGAAATGTATTGGCGATTTTTTACTAACAAAGCGACGACCCGCTTTAGAGGCGAGCAAGTTGTGTGACGTATAAATTACCTCCTGCTGGAAATCTTTACTAGGAAGTCCCATTTGTGTGACTTGTTCATTTTTTGATGCATAAGCGAAACTGTAACAAAAGAGATCATATATCAGAGTCAGTCAGGTATGAAAGGAAATATCTTTTACGAGGCAGGAAAGTAAGGAGACGCTATCGCGTTATGCGACCTCGAGGAGCATCCATCAGATAAATGTATGATAGCAGGATGGATGGTTGCTATGTAGAAATAAGTCAAAGTAATAATGGTAGTAATATTTTCACTAACATTCCGCATATTTGGATATATGTGGAATCATCAAATTTGAAATATCAATCTTCATACGAATCAGTGTCAAATAAAAAAACTAAAAAGGCTCGAAATATCCAGAGAATATCCAAATATAATCAAGTAGAAAGCCTCTCAGATTCAGATTGTTTTCGATAATAACCTTGTTTTCCCTCGGGTTTAATGCCAGTTTTTATTTAAAAAAGTCCCAGCGTGGCTTTGACAAAATAGAGGCAAGGGCAACACGTAATAACTGTCTTCAGTCCAAAATTCGAGCCTAGATTTTCGGAGAGTAATTCTAGCAATGTGTTTTGGGAATTGTAGACCGTTTAAATTGTTACCTTGACGTTACTTGCCGATGCTGCAAATAATTTGACTTCTATTGGATTTTAATGTCTACTTTTCTGCTACAAGGTAAAAAAATATCTTAAAAATTATAATGTAGGTTTTCATTCTTGACTTAAATCAGTTTGAAGAAGTAGCAGCTAAGAAGGGTTTATTCCAGAAATCCCCACCGACAAATCCCCACCAGTGGGGATCGTTATTTTTTTTTCCAGAAATCCCCACTAGTTATATAAACTCAGTCTAGTGGGGATTTCTGGAAAAAAAAGTATCAATCCCCACCAGGTGTTGTTTCTACATTATTAAACAAAAATTATTACAATCAACTTAATTTATATATTGTTTGCATTGAAACGAAAATCATAAATATTTACAACTATTAATAAGATTCAAACCAAAGTTATTTAAACATTATAGGATCACATAAATCGCGATTGTGAATTTATCTCATTCTTTCCAAAAAAAGTGGCACTGTAATGCTGCCATGCATTAACTCTATTTGAGCATCTGAGATGAACTGGTCTTTTTCTTTGCTTCTTTGTGATCGCGGGTTCCGACGGTGACTTTCGTTAGCACTTCTTTCATAAAACAAAGCGTGAAGTAACAACAACAAATATTTTGTCTAACTTGTGTAGGGTACACGCGACTGTTAAACTCGCAATAAAAAATTACCAGTAGAACTATGCATTAAAATCTATTCTCATTTTAGTGGTGTATATTGTTTATCTCTGGATGCATATTGCATTTATGATAAACCAGATTTCCGGTGACTGAAGTTTTTCAATATTTACTGTGCAAATGATTTTATAATTAACTCTGAAAAAATTAAATTGCATTTTTTTTTTGAATAATTTAGAAACGACAACACCTGGTGGGGATTTTTACTTATTTTTCCAAAAATCCCCACTAAGCGAGTTTATATAACTAGTGGGGATTTCTGGAAAAAAAAGTTACGATCCCCACTGGTGGGGATTTGTCGGTGGGGATTTCTGGAATAAACCCTAAGAAGTATGTTTTAATTCAAGTGAGAAACTCAAAAGAAACAAAATGAGGTACATATTTATTATTTTAATCATAATTTATCTTTATGCTGACGACTTACAGCTACACAGTCAGGCAGGTGTTGACAGTTTATCCGGTGCGATCGAGGAGCTAAACCGGGTTTTACAAGTTGTCAAAAACTGGTCTGATCGTTTCGAGATGGCCGTTAATATTCTCCCAATGTGCCCTCGACATTAGTTATGAAAATGTCAGCTCCCCTTCAATAGCAATGAAAAACCAGTAAATTCTTTTTCGAATGTCATTCGTTTTTCAATAGAGGATGTAATCGAATTCCAGATTTAACTGAAGAAAATGAATGAAAGAAATGTAATTGGTTTAATTATTGTTTTTTACTAGTCGCATTTTTACGAAATCTTGTGCACTAAGTTTATTGAAGGATAAAGGCAATAATGATAAATTGATTTGAATTTCATTGTAGCATTTAAATAAAGAGTATGAAGATGTAACGATGTCAGTAATTTATGTTATTACAAACTCTTTAAAGGTTTTATTATTTTATTTTCTCTCATTTACCTAACTAATAGATAATCCAATATCCAAATGATAAGCTGTAGCAAAATAATTATAGATAGGAGTGGTAGCACAATATTGATAGTCATCAAAATAATGTAGCATCATTTTTAGCCACACAATTATTATCAAGTACCCGAGTGTTGCACTCAAACTTTATATGTGCCAAACCAGTTTGCTCTCAGATTCGTAAGTGCCTTAGTTTTAAAAATCCTGGTTTGTTGCCTCTCGAATTCGGAAGTAAAGGTTAAAGCACTTACAGGGAAGTGAAGTGGCGGTCAGAGAGCAAAAAACTACTAGCATACCCGTCTGCAACCATCCGACTGAAGAGGCAAGAGCCTCTTCTCGTACTGAGAACAAACGAGTGTAAAATTTTGGGCAATATTTACAAAAAAAAAATACACTGCAACCAAATTATCTGTAGGAAAACACAGAACTAAAATAAATGTACTAAGTTTGACATATTCACGCACATTTTCTTAACAAGTAACGCCACCTTGAACTGCATACTTCAAGTGGTCATACTATAAACTGCTGGGCCACGAGCTACACGACGGTGACTGCACAGAAAACAAACGAAAGACGAGAGCTTAGCAGTTGCAATATTTGAAACAGTTGTGAATCGTGATGTCTTGTAAACTCAACCACACGCCACTAAATTCGATTCTTGGCAACTCTCATCCAGTTCTACCAACCACCCTGTGATGATCGTCGCTCCACTGAGCCTAAAGGCGTCCTTCACTGCCACCTTACGCTTGCCGATTCGCGGTCTGCACTCAAGTACACGTCTACCCCAACGGTCTTCCGTTCTGCGGCTAATATGGCCGGCCCGATGTAAGTCGCATTATGCAAGGAGGAGCATAGCACCGTTGTTCTTTGTGGTTATTCTTTTTGTATTTTTTTTTGACATCAAAATTTTAGGCAGGCATTTTGACATCAAAATATTAGTATTTTTGTTTGATGTAACAAACTGATACAGTTGATTGATTGCTTTATAATGGACAAAGTTTTGCACGATATAGTTATAAACAAGCCTAATGGTGCTTTAATGGTAATTGAGTTGATTAGGGGCCAATTTCACCATGAAATGTTAACGTAGATAGGTATTTTGGAATCATTTCAACGAATTTTTTTTTTATTGAACCCTCATTTTCATGTATGGAGAGCCACCCCTATTTTTTTTTTCTTTCGGTATTTTATATTATTTATTTATTTATTTATAACACCTTAAACTATCATTACAGGGTTTACCCTATTGCGACAGCTAAGAACTTAAACTAAACTTGCAACCAAATTAGAAAAGATTAAACTAACAACATTATTAAAATATTACATATACGTATTACTTATACGTATTAATTTTGTGTAGCGGTTTATGGAAGACACCTACCCTCCAAATTCAACTGTGTCGTGCCTATAGTCTCGAAACAAAATGGCTGTGACATACGGACGGACAGACAGATGGACAAACCGAATCTATGCATAAGGTTTCCGTTTTTGCCATTTGCCAAAAACAAAACAGCTGTTCAATACATTTTATCTTGAGTACCTCTAAAATTATATGCATCTTGTTGCTCCAGCTTATTCAAATTTCTTGAAGGTGCGAACAGATTTCAATATCACTTTCGTAAGCAGAACGAACCCGCCTCGCCTGTCCAAAGCACCCGCTGCTTTGCTCGGAGAATTATTTTGATCTCTCTTGTCGCCCTGACTCGAAAATAGTTGTTCTATTTTTTTTTAATTCCGAATTTTAAAGAGATTTTCTTTATTAAATACTTTTTCATTCGTCAAGGTTAAAAAAAATTATAATATGAGTGGTCATACATTAAAAAAAAATATGTCGAATTGAGAACCTCCTTTTTTTTCGTCGGTTAAAAAGGTGAAGCATCGAAAAATACGTTGCAGACTGTGTATCCAAAAAAAATCAATCTGTTTATTTGACACCATAAGTCTTTGTCTAAGAAGGAATTATTCAAGCACCAAATAAATTATTCACTTGACAGAACATAGATAAATTATTTCAACCCTCCTTTTCATACAAGAAGAATACAGAGCTGTCGTTTTCAAAGGTATTTACAAAATCGCAACGTTGCGAGTTCGTGACAACGGCATATTTGCTTGTAGGTGCCTTTTCGGGGACTTTTTAAAAACCGCAATGAACACATATTTTGCTATCACGCTTCTTCCGACATGCCTGTTTCTTAACGATGTTGTTATCTAGGTATATATAAAAGTAAATAGAAATATCTCAGAATACATAAGCTGGCGTAGACTGCAACTTCTAATTGATTCGGAGTCAAAGTAAATAAGACGGATTGCCTGTCGTGAACACGTTTCAAATACGGCTTGTGAAACTGTCCTCGATCTTAGTTCACTGTCGTTTTTATCATGGTTGTAGAAACCCAAAGTTGTCGTCACACAAGTAGTAACACCAGCATTACGAAAATGACCCTTATTGCTACAACATTAAGGCGCTGTCAATGTCAAGTTGTTACCTCAGCTGTTTGATTGACTGTGTGAAGAAAACTACGGTTTTCTGCAATACCCCTAAATGTGTATGAGACATTTCTGCGTTTGCCCTGTGTACCCGAATGCTTTGCCTCTGATACTTAAGATATAAAACAAGCGGCGGTCTCCACTTACAATTATTTAATTAATGTATTACAGTTATGTTCAAGAGGTTCAGAACATTTAAAATTTTAATATTTTTTCAAAAATACCTATCTTAAACTTAATTAAGTATTGCGCCTCCACATTTCTGAAGCAAAAATATTTTTGCAGTCTAATTTTCGATACTTAACTGTTAAAGCGAGATTTTGGCCTAACACGATTATTCGCGTTCAAAATCATGGCTTATTTTATAATCTTTAATTTTTAAATTACCATTAAGCTCTGTGCTGATCTTGTGCTCACTGATAACAACACAAACGATTACATTACGTGGCTGGCAACCTGTCTTGTTCTACTTTTTTAATTAAAGTTGCAGCAAAACTAATATGCATGAAACAAAGTATAGGAAGATTACGAAGTAAATTACTCAGTATTCAAATTTTTAGGTAACGTACTTGATGGTCTCGGTAGCTCAAAACAAAAAATAAATACAAAGTATAAAAAGTTGCAAAAGCCTGTTTACAGTTACAAGGTAAACTCAAAAGTTCATGCTTGATAATTTGTAAAGCTCTTTTTAGGCACAACAGAAAATTCTGACACATTAAAATGGTTACCCATACTTTAAAGCGTTACAACAACATAGTTACAACAAAAAAATATTAATAAATGTTAACCCTCCCGTATCTGGGGGATGTTATGAAGTCATAACTGAACGTATAGTATAGTCGTACCTACTGAAAGCAGTAAAACTCAACAAGTACAAAAACAAATACAGAAAGAGCTCTTAAAAATGAGAATGTTTTTTTTTTCTTTTTTTTTGTTGTCATAACAGTAAATTGCGACACATTCAGTTTTTTCCTTAAGAAACTTTCAAGGAAATTAATAACCCCATACTTTATGGCGTTGGAACGAAACGTAAAGTCATCCTTTAATGTTAACCCTACTATGCCTCAAGGGATACTCGAAGCAAGAACACTCGACGAGTCTCATGAACACTCGTGTGCTGTGCGTACCCTGTAAGTTGGACCACTTGAGACTTTAAAGGGTTTTTTATATCTTGCTTTTGTTGGTAAAACTAAAAACCTACCTATCTGAATAAACCTTATGCTATGAGTTGTTTTTCTAACTCGATGGCCTGCCTTAGACCGCCATAGCATATTCGAGTTCAAATTATGGGTTACAAAAAATACGGATATCCTATTTGGCGATACGAAATTTGCCAGTTGCATGTCAAGTACTTCAGCAATATACCGTTGATGGGGCAGTCCCATTCCCATAATCAAGTAACTTGTCAAATATGATGGTAAATTAATGGTATTTTTGACTGATTGTGGGTGATTGGAATACCAAAATTCTCAAAAACACGGACATTTCTACTCAGATTAAATTCGAAACCGATTAATGAAATACAATCTTCCTATTACCTACCTACATAACTAACTCAAATTAACTTCAACTGAAATCAGAACTTGGGTAGCAGGTACCTCTGTCAATAACAGAGTACGATAACCACAAGACGTGGTCACACCTGTTCGTGACGTCCTTCAGGGAATATGTGTGCTACGTCAACATACAGAGCACTTCAAATAACTAAGTATACATAATCAGTCAGTAGATTTAAGCCACTGACACATGCGAGAGAATGTACCCGAAAATACTTAAATGTGAGGCACGGTTGTTAATTCATACTTCCTAATTATGATAGTCATGGCCAGCAAGACGTGGGTAAAAGAATAGGTACAACGACATCACGGCCGACCCAGGCTTAGAGGCTGGGATAATCGACGCTTATAAGCGGGATTGATCCATGTTGAAGCAAGATTGAGTTGAACTGAAAATTAAAAGGGAAGCTTGTGCCCTGCTGTGTGACAACACAGGCTTAATTTTATGGCAAAATAATACAGCAACATCAAAGAAACAGTATTACAGTAATATTCAATTAAAAGATAGAAAGAAAAGAAATAGTTTTAGGCTAGGCAGATGATGTTGAATCAATTTACCTCCAAATTATCTCAATTTCCTTGTAAGTGACTGCAAAGAGGTAAAAAGCTATTTTTCTTAAGGAGAACATACATTTGTGAGCTTCCCGTGCTCGTACGTTAATTCTCGTAACGATATAAAATTATTCTCGCTTCACGGCATGAGATTAAAATGTAAGTATGGAGGGTAGCAATGCTCTTTCGTTCTTTTTTATGTATTGATGTACGTCATCATGTTTGGTTTAACTCACAATTCTTATGAATGTCTAAGGTATAATTCAACAAACTTGCAGTGCAAGCAAAATGAGTAGATTTCGCTAAGTATGCTTACGAAATAAAAACTAGTTCAGTTTTATACAACTGCTAGGTTTTGCCGGCGACAGAAATTATCCCCTGGGAACGTAGGTACTTTGTTAAAAATATGATAACGAACCTAACCTAACCCAAGTCATGCTCTACCTGTAAACCTAAATATCCCAATCCTTTTAGCTGTTATGGCATTTAAGGCCGACAGAGTTATCCACCGTCTCAATTTATAAAATTAAATAATAATATAATTAAAATAATACAAGCCTATACTATCCCACTGTTGGACAAAGGCCTCTTCTCAAACAGAGAAAAATTAAAATGGATTTAAATTCTACATGAATAATTCTTCGATGGCAGAAAGAAGACCTAATAGATGGCTCTTAACTAAGAAGAAAAGCATATTGAATCTTAATAAAACCAAAAAAAGTACCTATTGCTGAGAAAATTCAAAAGACTTAAATGCAAAAGCCCGAAGATTCTTTTGTAAAGCTTAAAAGCGGCAAGTGAGGCGACCGATTCCTACCGACGATTTTCTCGTTTTATTTTATAGCATATCCCTGTTCCCAATAGAATCATGTTTAAATATAAAACTATAAAGTAAGTTGAAATATTGAGAGGAGCATTTTAAGTGTAAAATGATCATTATATTAATTTAATACTTTGGAGAAACTAAATTTCATTGATGTTACATTTCTAGGGAAAACGTTTATGCGATTAAAAATCGTCCTTTTAGTCTACGTTTTCTGTCACTGTAGGGTAATATCTCTGGATTTTTGGTGGTGATACCGGAATAAATGTAGGGAGACCAGTGAGCCTAGTGCACTGAAAAAACCATATCTAACCATCACCATCTGCCTGGCCTTTTCCCAACTAAATTAAATTCGGCTTCCAGTCTAACCGAAGGCAACTGAATACCAGATTTTTACATGGAGCGACTGCCTATCTGACCTCCACAACCTTGTTAATACTGGGCAATTCGATACCCCTTGGACTGAAAAAACAATAATACGTAAAATTATATTTTTTTGAATAATCTTTTTGCCCGTTTTTGTTAGTGTAGCGGTCATCGCTACACCGGCATTTAAACGCTAATTTAAAACTTAAAATCATAATTGTAAACACTTCACAGTACAAGTACATGTTATTCACCCGTTACACAGACCTGTCAAATATGAACTAATGTCAAATTATCATAGACATCAAACACAAAACACGATCATTGTCTTTGAACCGCTACATTAGCATGCAGCGCGGTTTATGTATGTATAATTGAAGTTTACGTTAATATCATCATAGAGGTATAAAGACTTGAACTCGGCCCTCAATTAAATATATTCTGTAGTATCATTTATCAATAATTTTTAGTATATTCCAGAAATATATTCAGATTTCAAATTTGAATTAAATTAAGACCTCTCCAGTCATCCAATAAAATTATTAATATGATTAATAAACTCACACTTTCGAATCATACATCTTCAATATATTACATAATCCGCTCTCAAGGCTCAGTGATCTATAAAAATTAATAATAATAGAATCGACGCGTGTGTGTTCATTATAGGGATTTTCACTTTGGTGTAAATCATTTTACCGTAATACTCAGTTTTTAGAAAGGGAGAAGCTGCTCATTACTGGTTACAGGTTATTAATTCATAAAATCATCATCACCCACAACCTGAATCCTCCCACAGATCTCTCGCTCTGTCTCTGTCTATAGATGTCTCTGTTTTGTGCCAATTTCCAACGTCTTGTTATGATAATTTGTAATAAACTAGGATTTGGTAACTGACAAAAGTAACACCGTTTATCATTGAAACAATTGCGGTCTCTGTTTAAGTCCATTTCATATTAATTCCATTTTTACGTGATTCCACATACATATTATTATTACCTACGAAGATTAAATATCATATAACAGCCAGCAAAATTTCGACATAACCCTCAACCTTGTCGAAATATGGAGTATACATACATTATAATGTAATGGAACTAAATACCAGTTTGTTAAACATTTGATATCATAAAATGAATACCTAACCTCAAATACACTTATACAAGCAGGGAGTTAATATTACAAATTAATTCAAACGAGTTTGCGGATTACTAATTGCTCAAAGCTCAGCACATTTCTATTTTTAACTGACATTAGACGCAGAATTGTCGGTTCCGTAGTCACATAAACGTGTTGGAAATTACCATGCGTGATTCCATGAAAACATCATATTCATGACAAATGGTCTTTAAACAGTGGTTGGGTGGTAATGACTGAGAATATTTTTAATAATTTTTAATATGTTATCAAATTAGAATAACGTATTTATCTAGAAACGCAACATCAAGCTTGTAATACCCGAAATGTTAGACAGAAGTGTACCTCACAGTACACCCATATTGTTTAAGTTCGATGTACTAAATGGCTAGCCTATTGACATCAACTAGGCCCAAAATCTAGACAGTATGGCTGCTACTGAGAAATCCCTGGTGATTAAACTCGATAACAGTTTGCTCGAACTGGGAATCGAACCCACGACACCATGCTCAAGTCGTGCTTGCAACTACTAGACAAATTAGGCATCTCCTACCAATTTCATAGTTTTTCTACAAGTTTAAACATTCTTTAGACAAATTAGGCATCTCCTACCAATTACATAGTTTTTCTACAGGTTTAAACATTCTTTTACTATCATTAACACTGAAAACAGGATTTTTACCATGTTTCCTTTGCTACCAGCAATAAAATCTTGGTTTCACGAAAGCTTTCGGTACGCCTACGCAGAATATTATGCAAATGACGTACGCTCAACATAATCCCCAGACGATGTCGAGCATTATAGCCATGGTTACCTCGTAACAAGAGTTGTTAGAGAAATGATATGTCTGTTACGCAGTGCTACTCCGGATGCATGACATTACCCGGTCAGCCTGGATATGTAATGAGCACATTCGTAGCGGTGCTACGGCGTAGCGCGTAGCTTTAATCAACTAGCGTTGAAGTATGGAGAAATTGTAGGTAATGAACTAATGATACGACTTAGTATTTTCAATCAATAAATAGGCCAAGCAAACGCTGGTGTGATGACTTCGAAGACAGATTGGGCGGAGAAAACCGCACGGAGAGAAGAGTGGAAGGCTATGGGGAGGCCTTTGCCCAGCAGTGGGACAATAAAGGTTAAAAAATGACTTTAACATTATACCTTTATTTTGACATTTAAAGTATCTTTAGAATATGACAAATAGCTTTTTTTTTATTAAAATAATTGCTCTCAAATAGTGCAATTAAAACGAGAATCTACATATGTAATATCCACTTTGTGGACCAGCTGCGGACATGGAACCCTGACAGATAACGTAACATAACGCCTGTAATCCCCGAAGGTTTAGGCAGAGGTGTACCTAATAGTACACCCAAATTTCGGCAGTTATGTTTTAAATCCTATGGAATAGGGGGCGAGCCTATTGCCATCAACCGGCCACAAATCCAGACTCCGTGACTGCTACTTAGAAATTCCTGATAGGAAAACCCAATAACACTTTGCCCGACCCGGGAATCGAACCCACGCCACGTCCTCATGGTCAGCAGTCACGCTTGCCCACAGATACTTCAGTACGTATTCGATTGCAAGTGTCGTACCTGTTGCTGTCTCCAAAATGTGTCAGTAAAAGTTTAACCGAACTTCAAAGCGTCAACAAAACGTCAACACAGTCACACAACGTCAATATCTCACAAACAAAGAGTATGTGAATACATAAGTAGCACAATATAAGCAAATACTGAATGTCTTTTATTTATCACCATTTTTCCGAAACGAAATGAAATGTACGCAACATGCATTATATTGTCGAGCACATAAACAAGTCAATAGTACTTTGCGATAAATTTTCAATATTTAAGAGGCATTCCGATACATTTCATATGAATATGAGTCGGTTTTACACGTTGTAACTTCGCTTTTACATGCAAGTAGAAGTTATGATCCTTGCTGTATATATTTTGTATGTCAAACTTGTTTCATACAGGAATTTCTGTCCCAACATTTTTTAATCATCATTCATATTAAATGTATCACCCAGTATTTAACCTTACAAAACAATATATGTATACTAACCAGTTTAATTCATAAGACAGATACTACAAAATATACTCGATTAGGCTAAACGCCGCGCGCGGCTTTGAAACTAATGAACAATGTTGGGAACTTTGAACTATAAGATTCTTCGGGACATTTGTGACGGAATGAATTCATTTAAGCATAGTTCTTGTACACTTGGCAAGAGACGGCTTTGAGAATTTAAGTAGATAGAAACCTAAAACACATCTCTATAAAAAAATAAAATACATTTATTTCAGACCAAGTAATTGTCCATAATTGTTCGTAACAAAGGTCTGTATTTCATCATTCAATACAATTCAAATAATAACTAATTCATTCTCTAAAAAAAAACTCATGTTAGTAATAAAGGTCTTAAAACTTCGTTAGTATTGGACTCTATGAACTTGGAACTTAAGTTTGTTTGCGCACTTGGCGACTGACTAGCAGACCAACGGGGCCGTTATATTACCCTCGTCGAATATAATCTCACAACCCTTCATCATCTAACTGTATCTGACTTCAAATTAACCACGTGGTCTCATGTATCCTGCATCCAATTGATGCTCAGTGGCATACTGTTACGTATCACTGCATTCCATCAACGTCAGTGTTGAGGTAACTGGTACGATGTGGTTCCTGTGTTATGGATGAGCTAAGGGCTCACATTTCTTAAGCATAAATTTAAAATATCAGTCGAATATTTTCTACGTGGGTTCCCGCTTGTTGGTGGTGAAAAAATTGTCCGGGAGAAGTTATTCGTAATTTTTTCAGAAAGGAGGGTAATTTTATATAATATTTATGTAATGAGAAGGAACTTTGCTTATTCTATAATACGTATTACGAATGCGGTTATTAAATACGGTACCTACATCGAGTTTTAGAAATAAATAATTAAAAAACACGCCTGCCATGTCAAAAAATGAAAAACAAGTGGAATAATTTCAGTGTTGAGTGAGAACAAGATAGGTACTGAATAGTTTATTTAATCACTGTTTTAAGCTTTTACGGTCTATAACTAAACTTAAACAAAACATAAACATGTAAACATTAATCGCGGAAGATATCCCGTAAGTGATAGTGAAAGTTTAGTGTATTTAATGTTCAATGAAACCGCGATTGTGTGTCAAAATTAAAAACTGTTAACCAACATTTTTATTGCAGCCGGGGGACAGTTCTGTGGAACATTTCTTTGTAAGTCCGCCGACTTCGATGACAATGTTGTTTTACAGTTTTTCATTTTGAGACAAAATCGCGGTTTCATTGAACATTAAATAAACTATTCAGTACCTATCTTGTTCTCACTCAACACTGAAATTATTACACCTCACATTATTAACCTTTAATGGCAATTATTAGATATTATTTCCTTAAATTAGTAGTAGTTACATCCTGCGTGGATTTGTGGGTTGTATCCTAGTCAGGTTTATTCCTTTCAATTCAAGCATATATTGGTGTGTAGCTTGTTTGTATCTATTACTGCGTTTAAAATGCCACCACCTCGTTTGATGCATTGTGTTATTAGTGAACTAATAGATTTCAAATATTACTGTTCACACATCCGTTCCGTTCTGTACATCTTAACAAGTTCTATTGAAATTTAAAAAAAAAATGGTTTTTATTCCAAAACCATAGCCACCCTATTATTATTTTTTGAATTTCCACTAACCTATATTTCCCGGGATAACGGAACAATTCTATCGATACCACATGCATCGAAATCGGTTTGGGCGTTTAGAAATTATGGTGGAATAAAGAAACTCACAAACATACATGAACCCTGAAAACTCCTCTCACTCCTTTTTTTTGGGCATTCGTGTCAAAAGTGAAGCTTTGTACCACGTCCTTTCTGTCACTCAGGAAACTCAAGGTGTAATTATTTTACGCCTAGTACTATACAACTAAACAAGACATGTATGTGCCAGAAAACCGTTTTACCTGAAGGGGGCCAGCCCTTAAGGTAAAGAAAGCGCCACGGTAGCCCGCGAACTTGAATTTTTCTTGCGTTATTTTGCAATTTGCAGTTCATTTTAGGGTTGTATGTTGATTAAAATATGATTCGCACACGTAACAGATATGGGTTTAACAAGTTATAATCATTAAAATCAATACAACCCTCTAAGTTCATTTTACTCTATTCAATGACTTTTCCATGAAATAGTCACTCAAACGTTACCTTCAAAAATCATATTTTGTTTAATATATGATTAATACAATTTAACACTGGCCTCCAAATTGCAAAAAAACTAAAGAAAACTTGAATTTCGCGCGCTACCCTGGCCCTTCCCTCTAAATTGTAATTTTACTAACAAACACGGAACCCAGAAAAACCCACACCCTGTTAATCCTCTCCCGTAAACCTTTTTACACAATAAAAGGCAACTAGACGCACTGACACGTGTGATTACAGCGCGTTGCTACCAACATAATAGAAGTGTACTTCGAAAGCGCGGTTTAGACGGGCGCCATCACGGATATTGAACGGAACGAATGAATGAACGAAGAATGAGTTTATTTGAACGGGAGAATGGGATGGTAAACAGATGTAATGAAGCCTGCTTTGTTAGAGTGGTGACAAGAGGATTGTCACGACTTATTTGCATGGGAACTCGTACATATTGGAGTGAATTCTGTGTGGCAATCAGTTACGCATTGTGCTCTAGAGTAGATGAAACTTGTGGTAGAATTAAAAAGGAAATGTAAGATACAAATGGGGAGCTAAATGTTCGAAAGGGGGCCATCCGTTGCGCTTAATTTCAAAATAAACAATTGCAATTTAAAATTAAAAAACACGCCTGCCGTGTCAAAAAGTGAAAAACAAGTTGAATAATTTCAGTGTTGAGTGAGAACAAGATAGGTACTGAATAGTTTATTTAATCTTCAATGAAACCGCGATTGTATCTTAGAATGAAAACCTGTAAATCAACATTTTCATCGAAGTCGGGGGACTTATAAAGAAATGTTCCACAGAACTGTCCTTGTAATTGGGTTTACAGCTTTTCATTTAAAGATTTTGCGAAACGTAATCGCCTTAAATATTATTTTTATAAATATTGTAGAGACTGTTCGAAACAACTTTTGAAAAACTAAGTTATTATTAAACTTTTTTACTAAATGTTACCCAATGAGACTTACTTAGGGAGATAAAGCGCTGGAAAACCGTCCCTAGATGGACCTGTACAGTAGGAGCATTTTCAGCTCCACGAAGCTCCACAGCTCAAAATGTTTGCATTCCTTCCAAGATAGCTCAGGTTTGGTTAGTAGAGTAACTTTGTCGATGCAGAAAAATAATCAGAGTCAAGAGAAAGAAAGGACGCGCAAAGCGAGCTCGATAATCCTTGCACCACTCCTCAGGTTTTTTTTTGTCTGTTCCTCCAGAAATGAGAATAGATGTATATTTTTTTATAAATTTCGGGGCGGGGGGGGGGGTCGCGGTATATGTTTTACAGACTGTGTTAGTTTCCCGAATACTCTCCTGAAGTGACGAGACGACATCAATTCTCCACTTCCGGAAAAAAGCGCCTAAAGTGGGCAAGGATTATTCCTTATATTAAAATCAATTGATATGTACTTTGTTCATAGCGATTACTGGGTTTTTGGTCTAATAAGCTAATAAGTTAACTATTCTGACCTATCCTTGTAAGGGGTAAATTGAAAACACTAAGACACGTAATACTTTATTCAATGTCACACTGCATGGGTTAGCGGGTTGTAACTTAGCCATGTTTATTGCTTTCATTATGTAACTGTTCCTAAATTACCCTAGGCTAGTAAAATTTTCGTTTTTCCTAAATCATGGTGATATTTAGGAACGTCGTTTTTCCTGGGGGGGAAATGGACGCGCCCCGCCATCCGCGCGCCCCTGTAAAGTTCGTCTCAGACTGGATGCCTTCCCACTGATTTAGAGAAATGAATTCCTCAACATGAAGAAGTCCAGTGCTTCGTAACTTTATTAGAACGAGGATAGAATTGAAAGATATAGTAACTCAGAATAGGGAATTCATAGTTATTGAAATATATTGAAAGTGGTTTAAAAAGGGTAATACATAACTGGGGAAAGCCAAGTATATTTATATTGCAACCAATATAGTTCTTGTAAATAACACTAACGCTAACGTAATAGGTCAATCGTGACTCACACGATACCTTGCATCTACACCTGAAGCATTCAGAGCTACACTTCCTTAAGTGACGTATGTGGTTTTTCAGCGGCAATGCGTGGAATAAAGCAACTTACAAACATACATACATACATGAACCCTGAAAACATAACACTCCTTTTTTGGACAGTGGTGTAAAAACATGATGCTATCCTAATTCTCTAGAAGCTTATATTGGTCTGAAAAATTTCCAGGCAGACTTTCATCTACATAGTATTTTGATTACGTACAAAGTTGGATGTGTCACACTAGTGACATTCTTCTTAATGAACTTAGCAGTCGGCAAAATTAAAAATTCCGTGTAACACAGTCAAATGTCTAGTGTCTAGTCTTGTGTGTCTGACGTAGCTGTAATTCTATTATTTAAAAACTTGCTGAGTAACGGAAAATTAGGAAAAGTTTTTTTGTCACATGTGTTGGCAGTTATTTGTAAAGTTTACGAATAGTATTAATAGTTAACCACCAATAAATACTGGCTTACGTACAAGGTGTAATTGAAACGATTAAAAATATCGTCAGAAGTCATTGCAGTCATCGTTATGACCAGAGTTTAACCACGGACCTAAACTTAAGCTAAAATCGTTTGTACAATTAGTTAAAATGTGTTGTTTTTTTGAAGTCAATCGCTCAACCAAGATTTTTTTTCGGCAATATAAAATTTATAAGACGTACCCTTTCTTTAATTGATATCAAGCATTCAATTTGTTTTCCTCTTCTCAGTCATTACAGTCCCAATGGATTCGACCTTTTAACCAACTACTACTGGACTTTAATGTGGGATTATTTTGTAAATTTTGTTTTGGTGTCTTTATTCTTTGGTAATTATGTTGTTTGTAGCTCATGACAGGTTAATTGTGTTTTCATTAAGTGATAAAGAAAGTGTAGCGGTCATTGTAAACTGATAGAATTAACACTTAAATTCTGTTATTAAAATAAATTCCACATAGAAATGCAAATCATTATGCTGCACCCAAATTGATGAGCTTTAAAACTAACTGTTTACAAAAACAGTTGTAATTGTTTTTCCAATAATTTCCTCACGACCTTTTCCTCAGTCCTTTGCAACAGATTTCCACACAACTTTTCAATTACCGGGGTGCCTCTTTGTCACTGCCTCTTTTTTTTAGTTAGCCCGTATTGTTCCACTCTTGGGCAATGACCTCCCCCCATTTCTTCCACTATCCCTTTCCTTCCTTTTTCATTTTTATTAGACTTTAAATTATGATAGAAGTTCCGTATAAGTAATAAAATATCCGGCGAACCAATCGTCATTAAACGTGAATTACTCCACACTTCAGGCTACCATCGTACTACATGAATGTTTGTAATAGAAAATGCCAACGTTCAACATTGGCGCTTACGACCATTTAGACCAAAGAAAACAGTTTGCTAAGCTTAAGTACTGAATATAAAAGGCTTTATTCACTGAATACTCATATAAAATAAAGTTCTAGGCACAGTCATTAATCATACTTTGAATATTAGTGATGGTTGAACGAGTCGGTATTACCAAATGGCTATATAAATTTGAGTGCCTACTTCTTAAGCGAATTAAGTGTGGAAAGTATTGCTTCGGTTTTTGTTAAGAATAATAGGTTGTTAGTAATTAAACAAGCACTCAACAGTCATAATCTTGACCTACTGGAAAAGGCCCCCATTCTCTAAAGGAATTGTAGCAAAAATAATCAAGTTTACAAAAAGAACGCCAGCGACATCTATGACGTCAGCTAAGAACTAAATCCTGCAATGCCCTGTCAGAGTTATCCTACAGCCCGACTACAACCGTCGGGCCACCAGACCGACACCCGTCTGGTCATAGGACCCTCCATTTTCTATGGGGGATTAGGAACTTTACACCCTGTTGCTCACACTCCTATTAAGTATAACTTCGTTGGTAGGCGATCGCATCCGCTAACAACAATAGCTAAGCCATCCTAGAGCTAGAACATAATTATATAGAAACAAGTCGTGTGTCGCATTCGTAACTGTACGCTAAAGTATAGATTACATACAATGCAAATTGTCTGTCCTCTATCGTTTTGTATAAATAACCAATTAACTCAAGTTGAGAAACCATGAAGATTTCAGCAATTACTTTAACTTTTTTAATTAACCACCTGTCTTTTGCAGTCAGCGAGTGGAGATTTAAAATTTATTATTTACCTGATGACCATCAAAACTTGAAAGATAATTTGTATCCCAAAAAAAAGATAAAGTAGGTAGGTACTTACTGACATTTCAATTATCAGTTAAATTTACTTAATGAAACCTGAAACCTGTCTGGTCCAGCATCACTTTCTGTTCTGAATATTACAAAATATGATTTAAAAACAGCCCCGATTTTCTCCCTTGATACCACAATTTTATTAATTAGTAGTTTGGTTATTGTTTGGCCGCGTCCTAAATAAAGCGACCGTCGTCGCGTTTATTTTGTTCATTCATTTTGTTACAAACTAAGGGCAAACACAAACGCGACAAGCGAACAAATAAGTTACAAATGATCACGATCGCGATGGTGGTGTAATCATGTTACGATTGCTAATATTGTTATTTTGAAAGTCAGTAGCACTGCAACCAGCACGCAGCGTGCTTGTATGAGTTCAGTTATTATTATGAATTGTCACTATGTCACCATTTTACGAATTGAAACGTGATTTATATACCCTATTATGATTCTGCTAAGGCGGCCTTTTAAGCCCCTGATGTACGAACCTGGACTACGCGAAAGGAGTATGTAATTATCGTAGCAAGTGGCGTGCTGAAGTTTCTATCGCATGGAAAAAGGTGGGAGTTTAGGTATGCATCTATGATCGATTGATCGTTTATATTATGACACGGGGTTCGACTTCTACGGGTTGAGTGAGTTTGTTTTGGGATGTTTGGCGAATTATACCACTGACTGTTGCAAAGCGGCGTGATTGTTTTAATGTAGTCATTAGCTGTGTGTTCCCAGGAGTTTAGCTCGAGCTATGTCGGTGATAAAATTAGAAATGTTTGTGGAATATTTTGTGAGAGTTAGCAGTAGTGTCTTTGTTAAAGGGAAACTATATTTTTGTGAAGATGAGCTTTTCCAGTATTTATTAATTTTCTTTTTTCAGTCACAACCTTCAGTCATGCACGGTTATATACAAGATGTTGCTTTGCATCTTCACCAAATTCATGGAGGTTTTTTCTTAATATCGGAAATCGATAAGTGTACACCACCTGTATTAAATCGCGGCCCGTCTAATACTAGCCCTATAACCGCGCTTTCACACACACAAACAAACGCAGACGTTTATTCGATAAACGGGTGATTCTCCTCTTTTGAAAAGGGCTTTATTCTGAAATAGTGTCAAATTAAAACAACTAAAAAAAGCAGCGTTTATCATTATTCAAAACTACACCTTGTCCATCACCCTTATTAGTTTTTAAACAGACATGATCACTAACACTATCATCAACACTAAAAACGGGGTATTTACCATGTTTACTAGTCATTGTGAGTTCATCCGTTGTTGAGTTTATCCATGATCATAGTGCTTGCAACAGCGGGAACTCAAAATAAATAGAAAACATGGTAAATATCACGTTTTTACTGTCTACATCATCCTTGCTTTGTGAGAAACTGTGTAGGCACACATACCTGTAGACGTAGGCGAGGTAGTTCGCATAAGTATACCATAGAGTCCAAACATTGTTTTAAGCTTTCACGGTTTGTGACTAATCTTTCACTATCACTTACGGGATATATTCCGTGATTAAAGTTTATTTAATGTGATTAAAGTTTATTTTTGTTTCTTTTTTTTTTATCCTAAATCACTGAAGATATCCGGTAACTGACAGTGAAACCATAAAGTACAATTCAATACCTAAGTACACATTGTATTGGCAACGTGGTCACGTCGCAATGATTAAACATTTATCCCATTTGGTGGAGCGGCGCCTACAAAGGACATCCGCCAGCAAAAATTATATCAAATTCAGTTCACTCGAAATGAATAACCCATTTCGTGCCCGCAGAATTACAAATGGTGACAATATCATTTTACAAAATGGTTATTGCAAATACGTACAGCCACGAACCAATATTATTCATATTGGTTCGTGGTCAAAATGGTTTACTTACCTGTATTGAAATGTTTGCATGCAATCAATTTTATTGTAGACTAACGATTGTAACTTTGCATGCTTCATCAGCCTTTAATGTCCCCAATCTAGGCCACAGGCCACCTCTCTAAAATGGAAAATGACAGTAAACCCAGTACGCCCAGTGCGTGTTGGTAAATGCCACATGGCTTCAAATTTTTGGTTCTACAACATGCAGATTTCTTTACGATTTTTTCCTCCACCATTTTCAGCTGTGGTAATAAATTATTCAAAGTGATGCAGTCGGTCGTGTTAATGCGTGAATCGGGGCCGGTACCACTGTTCCCATCATCATTGCAACTTTTAAATAAATATAATAAAACCTATTATTATGCATATTATGAGATTGCACTCAATACAGTAGTAGGAGAAAATCACTTTTAAAAGTTTAGTGTACACCTATTTGCTGCTCGTAGTACGAACAGTATCTACATATATTTTTTCAGCACATGTATTCTACATAATTATGTGAATAGAAAGAACGCATTAAAACCACCACCTGTACAAATTCCCAAGGATGTCTATAATTTAAAAAGAAAAGAGGATTAATTTTCATGACAAAGGAAAGAATCAAAGAAGGCACACACACAGCCGTTTTTTCTAGATTATCTATAGATGTTGAATCAATTAATACGTGGCGAGCGTATTGCTAACTAAACGGGCACAAATCCAAAGACTGGCTGGTAATACCTGATGGAAAAAAAAACCTATAACGACTGTAAACTTTTTTTTAAGAATGTCAAGGTACAAGGCAAAAGTAAGAAACCCATGAAAACCTACACGTTCGAAATTAAAAACACGCAGCATTAAAAATGGTTGAATTTCGGCCCTAACGTAGAGGAAATTATTATTACTGGCAACGTTGCGAAGTTCGCGAAATGGCTATGTTGTACTTACGATTAAAGGTTTGTGTTTACTTCCTAAACGGGGAAAGAAAACTGATGTTTCCTACAAAAGTGCAATACCTACACGGTCAAAATGTATGAAACAGAAGTTTTTTTTTTTTTACTAAGCGGTGAAAAATTTCTATGTGGGGGTTTCAGAATGATGTACTGAGGATGAGGTTTCCGTTTTCGCGCCGGTGTATTCCACCCCGTATAGAATATCTTCTTTTAGGTTTGAGGTCGAATACACAAGAATAACTCTTTGGTCTATTGACCGCTAGCCAACTACTTAGTATAGGGTCCTTGCACCGTTTCTCGCGACGAGATCAAAGTGTTTTTTCACATGGAAAAGTACAAGAACTGAGATTGCTTTTCACAGGCAAGATTACCGTGATTCTGTTACACTGGGTGTTGGTTTTCCAAAAAACAACTTTTAAAATAGCATCATGCCTGTAATCCTTGAAGGGTCAGGCAGAGTTCTACCTAATTTTACACCCACATTTCGCCAGTTGTGTAGTCAAATGTAATATAATATATTATACGTAAATGTAATACCTATATGTTATATTAATATACTATTGCCACGAACGGGGCACAAATCCAGACTCCGTGGAAAAACCTTGGAACACTTTTCCCAGCTTGGAAATTGAACCTAGGGGACCCTGCTCAGCAGTCGCTAGACAAACGGGGCAGTGGCTAAAATATATACCTTACTAAAATAATCGCCGTTGAATCGACACTTGAGCACGATTTCGATTAAAAAATTCTAATTTGTTTGAAAGTGCATTCACTACATTTCTATCGAACCATTAGTATAAAAATCTTAGGCATAGTATCATCAAGCCAACAGTAATATAAGCGTTATAATGAAAATGCTAATATTGGTCTTAACCAATTAGCATCTTTATTATAATGCAGATGTGGTTCAAAACGTGTCTCTAGATTTAATATAGAGATAAAGATATTTATTCATAAACACACCTTCATCATCATCTGCGTAGCCTTTTCCCAACTATGTTGGTTTCGGCTTCCAGTCTAACCGCATGCAGCTGAATACCAGTATTTTACATGGATGGACTGCCTATCAGACCACTAGAACCCAGTTAGTACTGGGTAATACGATACCACTTGGTTAGGTTGTCAGACTTTCGGGCCACTGACTACCTGTAACGACTGTCAAAGATCTACTTAATGACAGCCGGGACCAAACGGCTTAACGTGCTTTTAGAGGCACGGAGGAAACTCAGTATGTAAAGGGTGGTTCGTTGGTCACCCATACACGGATCAAGCTAGGCAAGCACAGTGTAACCTAAATATAAACCCGTATGGGTGTAATTTAGAAACGAGCTCCTCAACACACCTTCAAAAGAGGAGAATTTAAGGAGACAGAAAAATATACATAAGAAATATTTACCTACCTAACTTAAACGAGACGGATCCCTGTTAATTGGTCCCGTAGCGGGCATCAACATTAAACATCCTTTAGAATCTGGCCTAACAAATGTGCTAAGGGAAAAGGAATCATTCTTCGCTTTAACTAATGAGAAGCAACGTCTCTCCATTGACAAACGCTTCAATACTGTCTGCTGCGTAAATTAAATCCATTTCTTAAGTCGTTGGAGCAAACGGTTAGTTGTTTAGGAAATATAATAATTTAGTATGTTGGAATACTAACACTACTTTTGTTTTAATTTAATTTAATATTTTCTTCCTGATAATCTGTAAAATACTGGTATTCAGGTGCATCCGGTTAGACTGGAAGCCGACCCCAACATAGATGGGAAGAGGCTAGGCAGATAATGATGAATTTCTATCTCCAACTAGGCCAAACACTCAACTCAAAGCATTTATTTCTTTCTTTGAATTGTCAAGAAAACGAATAGACGAAGCTACAGTCCATCTACAAAGCATAATTACTGTAAAAATACTGTAGTTGCCCATTTCATAGCGTAGAGCTCTTTGCAGAAGAATGTTAAAGAATCTTTATAGACACTCTTTAAAATCATTAATGTTCTTACATTTATTTATTTATGTATTTATATGGTACTTCGATGACTTACACGTTTAAACATACATAAGCAGAAATCACAAACAATTTTAGGTATAGTGAATTCGTCACTTATAGAAGTGCAGCTACTCATACGATACTAAATTGATAACTAACTGAAATCACAGTACTTAGTAAGAAAACTTCTCACAAGACACCCAAATTACTGTAATTTTAGTCACTTTTCGACAAAATTCCGTCGAGCTTAATTCCTTCGTTGCTGTGATGAGGTAAAAGATGTCCCCAGGATAACGACTGTGAATATTTTGGCATAATTATAAACGTCAAGAATTTAAGACACCGTCTGACTCCAAAGGCCTCTTTCATGTCAAAGTAAACAGCATTAAGTAGGCGACTCAAGAGAAAACCCTTTCCAATATCTCTGAAATAAATTACAAACTATTTTAAGTGAAAACTGAGACGTTTTGCTTATTTATTAGTCCTTGCTTGGCTAATGGAGTGTCTTCTCCACAGTCTGTACCAAATTCATACTTAATTCTCCTTAGTTGACAGGGCTTTAGGTATTTAATAAACATTCCTTGGCCTGTCTGACAAAATGGCCGACTGCCTTTGATTAATAAATTCGCAAGTTACGACTTCTATTTTTATTAGCGGAGGATAGAGTGAATGTAGTGAGCTACGAATTTCGTTTTGCTTGTCGTAATTGAGTTGTGAAGGTAAGACAGGTTTTTGCGTACTTTAACTCTGCCGAAATCGTACTGTGTTAGTAAACCAGGTCATAAGCGTAACATGACATTACATTGCGAATGTTTGGAAGATCTTTTTGCACTTAAACCACTAAGGAGATGGCAGGATGAGATAAGACATACAGCGGGCCCTAACTGAAGGAGAGTTGGCTCGAGATAAAAACAATGGAAACAGCTAGAGGGGGCCTTTTCCTTTTTGATTTTTTTATATACAACACACATAAACAAAGGAAAATTCAGAATAAACGAGCTTAGTAAAATTAAAAAATAAATTAAAATGTTTTTGCAAATATGAAAATTGAAGTCTCACCAAGTAGTGAATAATTCTGCTGATATTTATTCGCCATGTTATCGAAGCAAACTGGCGCTGCACTGAAGAATTCAAAAGAGAATAAATAAACTAAAAATTCCGAAAATAAAGTTAAAACCATTTTGTTGAACCTGTCGCTTGGTTGACACATCGCATGACTGCATGCCGTTTTACAAAAGACTTTTGCATTGCCAGTTACAACAGTACATTCACGGTTTGTTCAAAGGAAAAAAAAAATGTGACTGCTAATTGACAGACTTGTAAGCGGCAGCCACCGAACAACAACCTAGTGGTAACGATAATAACACTGTAATTTTGACAGCTTTTCTGGATCACCCGTACGGAGTGATTTTAAGCACAATATTTATCACAATACCTCATTAAAAATGATGAATTTTCATATTTTAATCTATACGTTCAATTAATAACATAATCCAGAGAACATATTTACTTTACTAACCAATTTGCGCCTATAATAAAATCATTAATTAATAATTTTATAGCAAAACAAAATAACTTTACATCAGCATCTCATTAGCGTACGTCAGGGAATATCCGGATTATAATATTATCCGGAGAAATAAATTGAAGGGATTAAATTTATCCGATTCCATGGGAATCAATTTGTCAACAGTCAAAGTTAGGAAGAATTAACATTTATTTGTAGAAGATTGTAAAAGGGATATATGTATGGCTTGGAGCCAAATATGAGTCTTAGAGATATAAGGAAGGGAATTATCATAAGAAAGAGTTGTTGTTGTTTTGTTTTTTTTTCAGTGTATTTTTTTAGCGGGAAGCTGTTAATTATTGATGATCAGTGCAGAAATCGATGGGTTTAACGTCACACGACAAAACTCTCCAAAGATTAATAGGTTGTATATGTCACACTATCCAGGGATAGATGTTTCCAGCGCGATAGGATGAAGTGTACCTATGTTTTTTTTTTTTAATTTCATGAAATAATAAGGTGTGTGTGCGTGTGTGTAAAAATAAAATCAGTGAGTGTGTTCCTATAAAAAAATCATGAACTTTCATTCAACATTTCACATTAAAAGTTAATAAACGATAAGTTCACTTACAAATACACCTCGAAGCAACTAAGGCTGCGGCTGAATTTTAGTTAGATCCAGACAACAACTAAGTTGAATTCAATATTGCTCATTAGTTCACTGTTACTCTCTAAGTTCCACTGAGTCAGCTCTTGCAGACTTTATCATCTCAGGCTAACAAATGTCCGCAGCCTTGCATAAATCTTAGGGAAAGCAAATGAGGCTAATGATACTGTGCTATTCCAAGCATGCTTTCGAAATTGGAATACTCACTTGAAAATCAAGAAAGTTCGATTCCGCTTGTGTGCGTCGAATTGGAGTGAACTTTCAGTGGGACTAAGATATGAAGGGGAGGTGACAGGTCATATAATAATTCAATAATATTCGCATGTTCATCTAATATTTACCTACTATTACTATTAGATTTGATTTTGCTCTAGTAAACTAGGTTCAAGAGATACTTCCACGTACTTCTCCACAGAGATCTTTGTTTTGGAACGGGAAACTAGCTTCAACCTTCTGACCAAATTAGTATTTCACTGACAATTCTAAAGGACCTGTAAATTGTTTAATTGAAATAAATGTCTTAATTTTGAGTGTAAGAAGAGAACACTAGTCATGGTGACGACAAAAGATCGCGATTCGCAACTGTTTTAAATAATTTTGTTTCCACTCCATATAATAATGTTGTATTTTACAAAAAAAACTGCAAGAAAGTCCAATGGGTAATAAAATATTAAAATATGATTAATGACAATGAGAACAGTGTTATTGAGCCGTGTTTCCCAAAACTTGACCTATTCCGCTGAAGAAATTTGACCGAAACAAAACTGAAAGCCTTTAAAAGATCCACATAAAGGGTTTCTTAAACTTTTATGAGTATCGTATAAAAAAGAGGTCAGAATAAGATTCCGTTTTATTATTCAGTCCGAAAGTTTCACTCGAGAACAATAGTTTGTGAAAAACACTTGAATACTTGCGTCGAAGATTGATTACTTATAGAAAGTTTCTTTGTAATAAATGAAATAATCATCAAAATACGGGGTTCATACAATCGATCGGTTTCAATCAGATTGTTCTAAAGTTGAAACTTTTGACATTAAGTGACGACAAAACCCGAACAAAAGAAGAAGAGAAAAAGAAAGATCCGATTTCAAAATTCACTGTCGTCAATTGTTTTAAGTTGTGTCATGGAAAACTTTCAGGAGTCTTTACAATTAAATAGGAGGATTGGATAGGAGTTTAGACATAATAGAGTTCATTTTTACGTAATGAAATGAATAGTTGCAGAAAATATGATCATCGATTCAGTATTGCTTTTTCTTCATCCTAGCCTTTATACACGAGTATAAAAATCATTAGAAATCTGTTGTTCCAGACAACAGAATTGAAACGCAAAAGTTCTATAATAGCAAACTGACACAATATTAAAACCATGGATATTTTTAGCAAATCAATACCAACCTACATGGTTAAATCAGATAGCTATTTTTACACAACCCTTAACATGGTAACTTCCCCTAAATCCCTAGGCAATATGGTGCAAATTGGCCGTTATCCTTTCGTTTTATTTTGTGGCATCGTTGTACGTACCAATAAAAGTGAAGCCGTATCGATTGCCAGTAGAGACCACGGCCACGTAAGCTACTAATACTTGGCGGTTAGCATTGAAATGCAGGCTATAAATAATTCCGGTATTGATTTAGTCTGCGCCTGTGTTTACTGGCAATTTGTATGGACAAATTACCGTTTGTGCATGCAGTATAAAAAAGAACTTAAGTGTAGTGATGGTGCATTAGGTTACCTTGACTTTTTACTTGAAGGGTTAAATTTCGTGACTGTGAGAAATTAAAATAGAAATCTATTGTATTTATTCTGTTTAGACAGAATATTTCAATTAATTAAATTTAGCGATACTGTAAACTTACACCAAAACGGATAAACAATGAACACAATGAATTTACATTGTCTAAATTAATCATTATTATTACTCAATGCGGATAAATTCCCGGCGTATTTAAACTGAATTTCAATATACCATCGAAAACTGAGTTTACTGTGGGATTTGCATTCAAAATACCTCCACCTAGATAGAATTTTAAAACAGCATTTCTGTCGCCTCGCATAATTCCAATAAGGCATCGCAACCCCGGTCAGTGGCAGCTTTAAATAATCAAATTGCTTTCACCCGACGATTTAATTTAAAACCAACTTTATGCTTGGACTATAGAGTCGGAATCACTTTGAGAAATAATCGTGAATAGCGCTATCATAAATAATTTTATCTTCGCTATAACTGTTGTTATTAAAACGACAATATAAAAGGAATCTATTGTTTGGGAGGGATATATGATCAGTTTTCGTTATCTGGCCAAGCAACGGATAATCCTTGAAACGAGTGCAAATTACAACACCGCCATAAGTTATTCACTAGTAGGGATCTAACTGAAATGGGACGATTTGGGCGAGCTAGCCATTGAAAGTAATGATGGCATAAAATTTTATTTATTCCCTCATACAGAAAAATTAAATGAAAGTGATTTTGTTTGGTCTGTAGCTGAAAAAATACTGGTCCGTTTTTCTCATGGGAAACAGGCAATAAAAGGTATATTATTAGTTCACAGGCAATAATGTAGGCAACAGTATTGCCATGTTATTATCAAACTTTATTGCTTCACTTGAACTTCACTTTGGCTGCAATTCGAAGTCTAAGCATAGCAAAGTTTCTGCCTGTGAAACAAACGTTTTTGCGGACTGTACATCACAAGCCTAAGCACAGGAATGTTGCAATAAACGGCTATGTCACACAAAATGGTTTTATTGCCCACAATTTTTACCACACATAAATCTTTTGGATGTACAAAAATAACGAATGAGTCTATGCCATGCCATACCATTTACAGTCCCACATCTTCCACTGCTAGGCAATTAGTACATTTTGATATAAGTAGAGAAATTTTGTTATTCCGGTCGAGGCGGAATACACACACGAGCCGCCAGACGAGGGTGTTATGGAGCCGAGAACTGCAGCAATAAATGCCCAGCTGTATCAAACGACGGTTTTCAATATATTTTCGAAGTAATATAATAATAAAACGAAAAATATTGTTGTAACCGACTATTAGGAAATTAAATGATTTGCTTTTTTCCCGCGCTTTCCTTGCGCCAGGTTAAAGCAGAGGCAAAGGTATGAAGCCGCTAAACAGCCTAAAATGAAAAATAGAAAATTCAAATACTTTTTAATTTAGAACACAAATAAATGTTAATTTGTTGATGAAAGCAAATTATATGAAAGATTTGATTGTTTGTTTGTTTGCATTGAATAGGCTCCGAAACTACAAGACCGATTTGAAAAATTCATTCACAGTTGGGAAACTACACTATCTCCGAGTGACATAAGCTATATTATATTTTCAAAAAAATTAGGGATCCTTACTAAAACTCCAATAACGTAAAAAATCCCTGGGTGTAAAAATCATAAAAATATTTTACATCGCGTGCGCTGCTAAAACAATTGATGATAGAACAAAATAATGTACTACGACTTATATCTAACTTTTATGTACATAATGTCACAATAATTGTTCTTTTATTTAAAAAAAAATATTTGAAATGCCGCCGCTAGATAAGGCTCTTTTTTGTACCTTGGTAGTAATTCTTAAAATTAATTACTTTATAATCAAGACTGCTTCAATACCTTTATATAACTTTTTGATCCTATTCCGCCCTATCCCGTCTTATCCCGTCCTATCCCGTCCTATCCCGTCACATTATTGTTAAATACCCGTGCGAAGCCGGTTATAAATAATAACACTTATTTACGATATTCTGTTCATAAACACAAAAATCATAAATTTTCATTAAATATGAAGGCCTTATTAACAACATGCGCCTCTTTGCTGTGAAAAAAAGCAATGATTGCCGAATATAGGGAATTGAACAGTTGTTTAGTGTTATCTGTGGCAAAATCAGAAAAAATAAAACCCTCGTGTGTGATAAATAAAAAAAAAAAAACCAAGATTGTGAAAATAGTGCGATAAAAACCAGTTTTCGAGGAAGTGTATCTAATATTTTTTTTGCGTTTCACAATCCCAAGCTCTTGTGTCAACCTCAACCTGCGATTCATACTTACAATATTTTACCTACGTTACAACAATTTCATATCATCAGCATCTGTGTGACAACCAGTCTTACCAAGGAGTATCGTTTTACCCAGTACTAACTAGGTTGTGGAGGTCAGATAGGCAGTAGCTCCATGTAAAATACAGGCATTCAGCTACAGCCGGCTAGATTGGAAGCCGACCTCAACGTAGTGGGGAAAAGGTTAGGCAGATGATGAGTGGCATAGGAATATTCTTATACGCTCTACAGACTCACGCCGAGAACCCCCGAGAACACCCGAGAAGCTTGGTTTCTCGCCATCTCGTTCTCATTGAAAACAAATCTCGCGTGAGTCTGTAGGGCCGGGCGTATTAAGGCGTGGATATACGTGAATTGAGCTTCATTTAGGATACATTAGAACCTTTTTGTTCCGTAACCATCACCGGATGTTTTTTCCAAAAAATATATATTAATCTACACAACGTAAAGCATGTCCTCTTGGCTTTAAAAAAATTAAAAATATAATTTAAACATCATAAATAAATACGCAAAGTAGCCTCTGTTTTTGTAACTAACTACCATTTTTCTCCTAAACTATCAATCATAGGATCTTTTTATTGCCATCAATATATTATATTAAGTAATGCCGAGGGGACCTTTGGCTTATTTTTGCCAATAACTTTCTTAATTATTTATATGGTTTTTTTTACGTAATCGAGGCGCACGCGGGGCGCTTTATCGTCGAAACGCCCACATGACCAAGGTCATTGGCGTATATCCAGCTCTTAAATAAACTTTCGAATTGTAATAGACGGTAAACTACTCAATTATGTCGAAATTTTACCCGCGATGGCATGCGTCTTTGTCTTAGAAGCCAGAATTAATTTAAAAATTCTAGTACAAACCACACAATTTATTTGCATAAATTGTGTGCTTTGTACTAGATTTTTAAAAGAAAATAAAATATGTAGGTAGTTAGTCTGTTTGTCTTTTCTATAAATTAATGTCACAGAATACATAATAGTGCAAGTAATGTTAATGTTTGATTTACATCTAAGCTTTGCTTTTGCTTATCGGGTTTATAAATTGTATTGAACGTTATTTAATCATTTGAAGATTAGATTTCAGTTCTAGTTGCTTAATTAGCGGATTAATTATGGCAGAGCAATCACAAATTCAAACTATGTTATTTTAGGTTAGAAGGCTCCTCGTGATCTAGGTTATTTACTTATCTATGTACAACAGACCTCATAATTGCCTAACCCTTTTTGTCAAATTTGACCAATTATATAATACCAATAAGATACTTTCAAACTACGAGTAGACAAATAAACCTAGTCGTTTGACAACGGGGACATGTCATTAAACTGTGATAAAATAATTAAGTGGTCGAGTTTACAGGAACATCAAAAGCTATAATATAATTAAGTATCAGTTCAACTGGATTACTAACACACATATTATGGTTTTAATTTTATCAGCTACAAGTTAACCCAGCTTTGCTCGGCACACATGACCCCGCTTGCGGTTTTAAAATCGTTCAGTGATCTCAAATCAAACAGATAATCCTGCCAATGTCAACCTACATCACTATATCCGACATGGGCAGGCAACTTAGCTCCTAAATAGGGTAAATTAAAACAGTTTCTGGTATTTCATTTTATATAACTACAAAGTAATGGCTTTTTAATTCGAATAAAATGCCAGTAAAAGCGTCACTTAGTTTGTTCTAGTTATGAGTCAAAGCAAAAGCGAAGAAATGACAGGATTCATTATGAAACGAGATGCAGTGCAGCCCTCGACCCGTTTTCCTATTAAATGTCGAGATGAACAATAAATGAACTTATAATAATTAGATGTTTTCGTTATAAAACAGAAGGATCGGAAAGAACATTATTTTGACGCTATCCAATTACCTACAGGTGTTTTAATTTAAGTTAACGAATTCTAGGTCAAAATTGTATTGTTATTATGAAACCTAAAACGTTACTTTTTTAGGGTAATGTAATAAATAGTATCAAAATATGGACATCTCTCTCCGTCTGTGTTAAAGGTTTTTTTTTCATGATTCGTTAGAGGGCGTCCATGTGTATAATTATAAGTTTTTGAGTGAGTGAGTGAGTGAATGAGTCAGAAAATTATGCAACGGGAACGTACTACTTACTAGAATAAAGTCCTATCCCAGAATTAAAAGTTAATAGAGTTACTTTCATGAGTATTTTAGAAGTGTGGATATAAATACATTATAATACCCCTATTTTGTGCCCCTTAACGCAGAACGATCATAGGCTTTTTTTGAAAAATAAAAGAAAAAATTACCGACTTCCAAAAAACACTTGAAATGTCTAAAATAACTTTAATTTCGAAAGTCGGTTACTTTGCTAGTTTAGTAACGTTATTTATGTAGTATTTTTTTGGATGTCGGTTCTTAATTTGAAAAAAGTTTATTAAATTAATAACCCTTTTTAGTTGTAGTATTATACTCGTACCACACAAATTCTTGTCATGAATTAATTTTATATTTCATCCACTTCCACCTTTCCGTAGGTATATCGTGACAAGCCCTTACACTCTTTAATATCTCTTGCATTCATAACTAACAAAAACTACACCTAATTGGTACACACCTAAAAACAATAAAACTAACAGCACAGTTGCGTGATGTAGCTAGGATCCACCCAATTTAACCTGACACGCCAAAATGAAACAAAAATGAAAATGTTCTTTATTTAACATCGTCCTTGGCCACTAAAGCTATCATAAACTATCAAGATATAATGGTTAAGGTATGGCAATAATCAAGACTGAATTTTCACTATCTCCGCACTTCATCGCAAGAGGAAATTTCGGAATTAACCTGTCATGGCTTCTAACTGGCTGAGGCACTTAAATAATAATTTTACTTTAACTGTTTTAACCTTCCGTGGTATCAACAACATACCAACTTTTGATTAATTTGTCTGAGTTGTTTCTTTATTATTAAAAAATTTGAAATTCAAGTCTTTCTGTGAATAAAATAGAAAAACAGCAATTTAGTGCTATAAGTACCTACCTACAAGTATTCTTGACTTAACTATAATGCGATCGATCGCATTACAATTGGAGTATAGCAGACAACGATGATCAAAAATGTCGCTTATTAATAAAAGGTTTGGGATATGACTATTTTATGTCTTAGTTATGAAAATAAGCAGCTTAATTGTTACATTTTTTTTAATCAATAAATATCTAGACTTTAACAATATGTAATAACAATTCAAAAACTTACAATGAAAAGTAATATTTAAATTAATTCATTCGAAGAACCAAAACTATAAATTAATATTAAATGTCATGTCTGATAAAATTTACGACATTCCTTATTGATTATGCCACCCCATCCTTTCTCTAAGTCTGTCTACAATAACTCTATAATGTAGAAAGTTCTAGACTTCCACAAGCTCTCGGAACTTTGCAGAATGTTCGCGTAATGATGAGTTATTGTTTCAGCTGATTCTGCGCATATATAAAATGTTATGACAGGTTTCATGAGGCAAGAATTTTGACCTAGATTAATAAGTTGTAGGTACGGTAGGATACGGTTGCGTGAGGAACTCATGGCTAAATAATAACAGCCGCTAGGGTCGATCTTCAGGTTATCAGAGAACATCCAATTCATACCAAGGTTCCTCCGTGGGACCAAAGGCTTGTTATTGACAGCTGGGACCGAAGTCCCGGCTGTCAATTGTAGATCTCTGACAGACTACAACATCTCCCTACATATCCCTAGTACATCCCTGGTAGGATCGCAGTCAAGACAAGGGTATTTCTTTTGTATTTTTAGTTAATTATCTTTGTGACCTTTTTGAGGGATGGGTACGTACACTTGTATGAATTTTGTATAAGTAAGAGCGGCAAAGGCCGTTTGTTTGATGTTTGTGAGCATTTGTAATAGGACCACGATAATGGAATGTAAACGTAAGTGAATATACACATGAAGACGAATGTATATATACGTATTTATTTGATGTGAAAAAGTTTGTTTTTAATTCCTGAATAGAAGAGGAGTTGAGACCACATAATAATTAGGTAGGTACTAATAATATAGATTGTTTATTTAGTAACAGAGAAGTATGAAGGCCAAGACATGCTGAGCCGACCCCCAATATATTGGGATATCAATATTCAATATCTTCATCAGCAGATGATGATAATGAATATTGATTGTTTATTTAAAATTATTTACTGAATTTCAAAGAAACGGTCGTCACAGGGTTTAGCGCAAACGCGCGGCGTATACGTAAGATGAAGTAAATTAGAACGATTTAAGAATCGAACATAATTATAACCATTTTGATTTTAATAACATTAGCAAATAAAGTGTTACTGCTATGTAAATATTGTACATATGTACGAAACTAATATTTTTGTGTAATTTTAGAATGTATTCTAACGTTTTTTCACGCTTTTAGCCTAGGCCCACAGGTCACAAGTTTTTAGCTACCTAATCTCAACATAAATTTTAATTAGCGTCAAAGAACCACCGGAAGATGATCATCATCAACTTCCTGCCCTTGTCCCATTCTACATGGGGTCGGCGCAACACGTTTTCTTCTTCCATTCTCCCCTGTCAACCGTCACTGCATCATTTACTCTTTTCTCTTTCATATCTTTCCTCACACAACCCATCCATCGTTTCTTTGGCCTTCCTCTCCCTCTCCATCCATCAACATTTATATCCATCACTCTTTTAGTAACGTGCGTTTCATCCCTCCTCATTACAGGTCCATACTAAGAAAGACGACTTCCTTTCAATTTTTCTGTAACAGGCGCCACTCATTCCTTACTTTATCCATTCTTGTTACTCTACACACAATCGTTTTTCATCCATCTTCTTCACAGCCCAGCATTCTGATTCATACACTACGACATGCCTAATCACGGATTTGTATATTTCCCCTTTAACTTGAGGAACATCCGTGGGTCGCAAGTTGTTCCAGTGATCTGTCGCTATTTCATTGCATAATGATATTTTAAAAAGCTTAAAATAAGCATCAGGACAGTTTTCTGCATAACGTTTAGGTACAAAACATTGATTTGCATAAATCATGAGTTTTGTCTACACTCCATCATACCCTGTCTATCGGTAACCAGTGTTCATAAATATTGAAATATGCAAAACTAATAGGTAGGTACGGGTCACAGCTCTCATCAAAATTGTATCGCTATTTAAATAAACCATTAATTTAACCTCGAATTTAGTGATCATTTATCATGTTCGCAATAAATACTTATGAATATTGTTGGTAAAGTTAAATATCGGTAAGAGAAATTCTTTTGCTTCATGGTTTACTACTTTAAATATATTTTTCTTTATAAATACGTTGCCCCACACTAGGAATTTGTACTGTGTTGTGTGTGCGTTTACAAACACTTAAACTCACATACACAAAGAGCCAGACCCGGAACAGCTACCTGCAGGTGATACAAATATTTGTTCGATGCGGTGATAGAACCCGCGACACGCAGCACAGCAGCCAATCGTTCAGACACTGCGCCAACCGTGCTGTCAAACACACACGTGCCACATAAGACAGCTCTACCCTATCAAGCCCGTACGTAAACACCACCTCACACCACTATCGTCCTATGTTCCTAGCCTAGCAGTTTCCCAGAATGACCAACATTTATGAATAGATGTTGGCCTGAAATGCGGGATGTCTGTTACTATGAACCCCACATTAACATAAATGGATATTGGGATTTGTACGATGTGCAATGTCCACAGGAAATGGTTATTTCACTGCCAGTCAATCGTCAAGACTCACAAGACCGCACGTGCTGATGGCTAAGGGATCTTGGTCACAGCGAGAGGTGCGAGTTCAGTCAGGTGCAGTTCAATACATTGCACCTGATCGCTCCACTTGACTGTTCTGTAAATCAGTTTACCCTTACTGTTGGGAGCTTCATAAAAACACCATCTATGACAAAGCCAGCCTTGAAACACGTAACTTATGTTTTAATTATCAGCTAGTTTTACTGCTCATAGTAAGGGCGCTTGAGGTTTCCCCTTTGTCATTAAATATTAAGTTATTATACCTACATTTAACCTTCGTTCTTTGAATTTCTTCCTTACTTCTTTGATTTCGTTTTGATATAAGTACCAGTTTCGAGTTTGCTCTAAATTTTGCGGTTTCATGGTACGGAGAGACAGCTGAAAGTACCTACATTGACTCCATTCAGTTGCCGACCATTATCATCTTCATTGAGATAATGTTTGGGATTGGCAGCTTATCATTTAAAAAAAAAACAATAACCTAAATATTTATGTTTAAGTAACAATAATATTATATTTTCGACGTCAGCCAAGCCTAAAAATTAAGTTAACTCAGACAAAAAAAATATAAACGTAAATAAATATACATAATTTTGAAGAAGACTCCCTAATTACAATTTAAATAATCTGCCCCGAGGGACGGTTATGACTGCAAAAAAAAATAATTAAGTTGGGAAACCGCCCAAAGGTGGCTATGCGAAGCTAAAAATTTTGCATAATTACTGTGTGGAATGAAATAAAAAAGTCGGGGCGTACATTTTGATGCCGCATGCGAGAAAAGCCTCAATTTTAATTCATCTCATTTGCTTTCCAGTGTTTTGAGATAAATGTCATGTGCCTGTTTTTGAACATTACATTTCCATTAGGTGGTTTAAACTGGTGGTAGAGACTTTCACATGTCCTTAACCTGGTATTACGGGACATTTAAGTTACGGTAAGGATGACGTTTTTAAACTTATGATAGTTATAATTATTAATGTATTATGATCTTAGTCTAAAGAGGCCCTAGGATGAACCTGGATCTAAATTTTAGGAAAATTCGAACGATTATTAATTGAAAATACAACTTTCTTATCTTTGGTTCGCAACAAGCACGTAGGTATAGTATTCCTAAAACTAAACAAATATTATGTACGAAAGAAAGTGATTCAAATTTTGAATCATTCGAACTTTAACTCCATGGCTCTTTTAGGCCCACTGTGCACTAAAAATTAAGGAAAACCTGTTACGAACAATACAAAAAATGCCATGACAGGTAATAAGTGCGATTTTTAAGGGATGAAATATGGTTTTTGCATTGCTATCACTCCGAATCGCGTCAGTATTACGATTCAGATCTGGTTATGAATGCGTGCGGATAAGTATTTATGTACTTATCCGCACGCATTCATTACCAACATTATTTTCTTACCTTTCTTTGTAAACAACCGTCTCAAGTTGCCAACTTTGTTAGAAAGCTTAACATCTCAGCTACCTACATAATTATTATGTTACTTAATTACTTGCTCCGGAAACAAAATGTGAGCAATTACCTTAACAATCTTATCATTAATTTATAATACTTTAAGTATCACATTAAAACACATGTATTACATGAAATACCTACATAATTTTCTGAGCAAGACGTGAATTTCGCCATTCATTTCCCGGTTTTGATAATAATTCACTTGTCGACCAAATAACTTTACTTGTACGTATTTTTCTCGAAGGTCCATTTAGTCCAACTGCAGAAATGGGGGCACAAACTTACCAATGGAAATACAAAATGATCTCTATAAGATTTTGGAAAGCGTAATAGAATTTCAACTAACAATTTTATATTGTGAAGACTCCGTGCACAAGAAAGAGAAAAACAAATGAACGCATAGTGCTGGCTGTAGTCACACATTTCACACTGACCCCATTTTGTGACGATTTTAACGACTCGCGACTGTCACACTGTGTGAACAATGTCAACTTTACTTACTAGCTTTAGTAGTTTTATAAGTCGGATTTCTTGTGTTTTCTTTCTAAATGCATCTTAGACACAATTTTTTATTTTTTAGACATGACAAAACTTTTATTTTATTTTAATAAGTATTTGATTATGAGTTACATAAATATCATAAGGGTAGCCTATGGGCAAATTTTAATATAGTTGTAACTGAAGAAAGTTCATACAATTTTTCCAGAATTTTTCCAACTGACCTGGTTAGACCAGAAACGGTCGACGAAGCAGTCATCTTGTACTATTTTCAAAAGAAAACATAGGTATTTTTCTTGAAGGAAACAGTTCTTTTTCCAGCTTAATTACTAACAATCTGTCGGTGATGTTTTTTCTATTTTTATTAGAGTCTTGGTTAGGTAACACAGAGAACAATAATGTCAACATTAAAGGCTTTTTATCGTACTTAAATAAATAAAATAAAAATAGCCTTTGTTTTTTCTGACCTTACATGAACAAGATGTAACATTTGAATGGTTGTTAATCCCTCATTTCATTATCAGCTTCCAGGTGAGGCTGTCTTGCGACATAGGCCTCTTCTATTTCCCTCCACTTCTTCCAGATCCAGAGCAGTTCTTCGCCAACCTTTTGGCAAATCATCCTCCCACCTTTCCACCTTTTTCAATTTCTTGGGTACCATTCTGTGACGTTCTTGGTCCATCTTGGCTCTCATTATGACCTGTCCATTTCCATTTTAGTGTTCTGGTTTTTACTCTAACGTGTGCCACTTTAGTGAGGCTTTTAATTTTCGTAGCTTTCCATTTTGTCTTGCAGTCTTAGATTCGTCATGCTCCTCTGCATTCCTCTTTGACATACACACAGTTTGTGTTCAATTAGCCCACGAACGCCAAATAAAACGGGCGGTCGTATTCGTTGCATTTTTGAATTATTTGTTTGACGACGTGAATGTGATCGATTGTCAAATAATTTGAGCGAAATCCCGCCTATTTTTTTAGCTGGTTAGAGTCTAGGCCTTTAGTCAATCTTCACAATATTATCGTACTTAACTGGTGTCAAAAGAAACTATTTGTCTCAGTTAGCAGATTATAACTATACAATATGTTGTTGTACTTTACATAAATAATTTTTGAAGTTCTTATGGTGCAACAGGTTTGTTAAATAAATGGCTCTCCAGAAATATATCATCATCATCATCACCATTCTCTTGCCCTTATCCAAATTTATTTGAAAAAGGTTATTTACAGTATATTTTAAATTATTCTCAAAAATCGACCAGAACTTCTTTTAAAAAAGTTCAAATTCCCAGCAAGATAAGTTTTTCAATACATTTAAAGGGTAATAAATCAAAGTCAAAGAATAAGATGATGATGCTTAAAAAAATAAATCCAAGCTGAGGGAGAAGTGAAGGTAGGTGAAAATCATGGAAAGTGCTGACCCTCAGACCATAAGCTCCATTAATATAACCCTTCTCAATCGCTTCCCTACATGTATGACGTTGCATATTTTGCCCGAACCTATCAATTTCTGATTTTGCTTGTGTCATAAAAAGGCGAAGGAAAGGGATCATGTTGAGGTGGCAGGTTCTTACGGTGTGCTAATGATATTACACTGGGCTCAACAATTCCTTTGTGGTGTTTCTCCAATACATTTTTTTTTGTCAAAAGAATATACCACACTGTCTGTGAGAGTAATTTGCTTCAATAATGAGAATTAAACCGGTATCAATAAGGTCGTCTATTGTGTAAATTGAATGGTCTACAAATCATACCCTTCACTAACTCAGTCACCGATAAAATCAATTTGATAATACATACATCCCTTCGAAAAGCAAAATCAGACCGCAATTTTTCAGTTCATTACTCTCATTCTCAAACCTCACTGTCACAATAGGAGAAATAGTATAGATTTCTCCTAAACATTACCTCTCTGATAAAATAAAAGGGACGTTCTATAGGGAGGCTTACGTCAACGCAGTCGATAATTGCGATTCCTTTCAAAAGAACAAACAAAATGAAAGAATAGGCTCTCGGCCCGGAAAGATGGTTGAAAACGAACGGCGTCGGGCGCAGACTGTTTACTTCAATGATTGTTAGAACTAGTCTATTGAGTTTCGAGTGTTGTACGAAATGGAAGCTACTTTTACGTTTCGTGTGAACGTGTTTGGATTGTGTTGCTTTGAGGTTTATTGATAAAGGCTTTTGGGGATATTTGAATTGTTCGAAGATTCTGGGGAATAACTCGGGGTTTGTCTATTGGTTGTAGGTAGGCATTTCCGATTCAATCATTTCTGAACTCAAATGAATTGTTTGTTACATTTCAATTCTCAACCGCAATCTTCACTGGAAAACTTAAACCAAGAAGGACCTATTAAAAGATCCTCTTGGCGTGTCGATGGCAATCTAAATTGAATAAGCCCAAAATTTGGCGAAGAATTTGGCACTTTCAGTAGCGTCCATCAGCTCCTGTAATAGTACAAGGATAGTATAGGATAGTCAGGACGCGACGATATTAAAAGATGATAATTATATTGCGGCAATGGATCTTAAAACGATAAAAATACATAAGCTGAAAATCATGGAAGGTAAAAATGACAGTGTCCCTTATTCTAGCTAAGTCACAAAGTAATTTTATCTTGCTACAAGTCACAAACATTTTCGTGATACCAAAACCGCTTCTAAACCTAGTACTTCGACCCCTTTACGAAGATATTCATAACGCTTTGGCCGGAATATTGCTACTAAAACTAGGCTTAGATAGGATAAAACCGTATCTTGGCTAAACATTGTACCCACCCCGTGGAGTCCAGCCAGCGTTCAATATTGACGGAGTGTTCATAATATTAAATTTACGAGCGTACGGGCTTTACGCTGTGCCTTCTATCAGGCCTTAAAAAGCACGCTGCAGGCCAAAGTAATAATTCCTCGTTTCTTGGCATTTCAGTATGTGAAAAGAAACTGTAGTTATCTTTTTTTTAAAAAAAAGGACAATGCCATAAAGCAGGTTGTAATCTTTTTTAATATGGATGCTGATTCACTTTTACGGGTAGAAGTGGATCATCACTTACAAAATTTTGGACTGGCGTATTTTCCTTTAGTTGAATTTAATTTAAACAATAAATTTATATCCATCGATTTTTCCATTTTTGGACCGGTCTTCGGTACCAAACGTGATCGTAGTACTTTTAACAAAAAATAATTATCTTCTTTGCGTCCTGTTATCTCAACCATGAATTTACATCTAGGTCGAAGGAAAAGTTGCTAAGTCGTCAGTGTAGCAGCTAAAATGAGATCTAATCCTTTTAGCCAAAGGCAAGTAAATCTTTGATAAAATTTACTTCAAGTCGGCGTTATTTCTGCTAACAAAAACAACATCAAAGGCACAACCAACATCACAAACTCCCTGCAATATTATGACAGCGATAGTTTTCAAACTCCAACAAGATATTCTAATCAACTCTTAGGTAGTCAGGCAGACGATATTGTTTATATTTAGTTTGACACCAGATATTCTCTTCAACAGTTTTCTTTTTATTAGACGGTCTCAGTTTTCCAGCTTCAGTACACAGTGTCAAAGGGTCGCGTCTTAACCAAAACGAACGTCTCTTGAATGTCGCGAACAAGCGGCTGTCGCCTTCATTTTGTTCGGCAAACCCGAAAGATAGAACGTAGTCGTAGATAGGGGACGCCTTCCGATCCGTCGTCTTAACCAAAGTGATAGATGATGATGGACACGCGATCGCATTCTTCTGTCATTCATTTAATCGGAAAACTGGAAGCTCTACTCTGCTCTACTCTAACTGGGAGTTCTAAAACTTATGTCGACGCGACCACAATATGTTCATGTTTTCGAACAAAACAAACATGTTCACGTGTTTGAATGACGATCTCTTCGGTTAGGACGCGGCTTGAATCAATTAATCACAGCTCTTTTATACGAAGAGGTTTTTAATAAAATATGGAATTTTTTCATCAGAATTTCTTGAGAGGAGCAGGCAAGAATTTGTATTATGTTAATCCAGTTTTTCTCATATGTGGTGGTTTCAGTTAATAATAAATATTAGCAACGACCAAGAATGCAAAGTTTATTAGCATTTTATCAAAAATAAGAACACACATTCCACATCTTTAGAATTCAGTACGTAAAGGCTGTTTTTCACTGAATATTATTTTTCAACTCATAGTTTTCAAACCAGTAACGCAATGAAGAAAATTCATATGAACTGAAAGTAGAAATACTTTGTTATGTGAATTTTTTGTCGTGAAATTCGTCATAAATACCAGCTCAAGCCAATCTTACTGATATCAGCCCGATATACATACAATGCAAACATTATATCGTCGGCAAAGTGCCAATACCTCCTAACTGTAATTTTTCGAGAAATTCACTTTTTTATCGTTTTGAATTTAAAAGTGTTATTCGCATGTTTCAGTGAAATCTCCTAAGTGTATTGATGTTTTGTTAAATCATTATTATTAAAAATAAATAAATAAACTGTCAATTTTTTAACTTCTCAAGAAATTAAGCGTTTTTTTCAGTTTGTGTAAAATTTTGATTTTGTCAGTTATGTGTTATTGGCACTTCGCCGTCGATATGCAACATTATGTTTGCTGAAGCTACCGGCTATGATGTTGTCGTTAAGCTTTCTTCAAAGTTTGCCGCGACTAAAATAAATATAGCTTCTCAGCGAGGTGCTCAACAACAGCATTCTGGCATCCTCCCAGTATTTTATAAGTCAAGCTATCGATAACCACCAGATCACAAGTACATTGAAATATAGCGAAGTCTGCATTTCAACCAAATAGGTTCTCATTTAAGTCTTGGAGCAGACGTTTTAGTAAAGTGCTGTCGCAGCAAGTACATTATGAAAATGGCGATGCGGTGGAATTGTTTAAGACTTAAGAACAGTTATTTACTTCTTGGCACCGCACGTGTGGAAAATTCGTAAGTACTGCTGTAATGTCTTTATTTTGGAGAACGTTTAAACTGTAGAAATCAGCAGAAAGATAATGGTACGTACACGTCGAACGTAATTCATAAGTACTATAATTTCTTTACATATTTTGAAGAACGAACGAAGTATGTAAATTAGAAAGCAGAAGATAAGAAATCGAGGGTACAATAGTAGTACCCACAATTTAAATGTAATTCAGACTTCGTTTTATGTAGTGGGTTTTTTATAAGTTAGGAATATTTTCTGGAAAGTCAAAGAAGCTAGGTGTGATTTTCCTAAAACTGTTTTACCTTGAACTTTACTATAAACATAGCATATAATCTCATATTGCCATTCTAAATATTTTTTTAGCAAAACACCTTCAAAAGGCTCATTTTCAGAAATAAAAACCTGAATAAAAGCCCTTTAATATTCATATCATCCACAATCATCAAAGTGTTCATTTTAACTGTCAAAACACTCCATTCATACATAACAAACGCCCTCGAATAAACGAGAATTTCTCAATTTAAAGGAACGAAAAAGCTGGTAATACAATTTACATGGGAACGTGTAAGTACTAATGTAATAGAACTTACAGAAAGTCTGCTTCATACAACGTTCGAAAATTTACGCAAGGATACTAAAAACGCAAAACACATATTATGTAAGTGTATTTCGAGAAATAACTTTTGTACGCACACGACTTATGGTTCAGTTCGCTTTGCAACTACAACAAATGCTCTTACTAGTCATGCAGTTACTAGTAATTCTACAACCAAGTCCCACCAACAAGTTACACCAAGTAATCATAAATTCGATATTTGTTTAAACGGAAAAAATACCAAGTGGCAATAAAGATTTTAGTACACTTAAGTCCTAGTCGTTCCATTTCCACCGTTATAAGGTTGAAATTCCACGAACCCGAACAAAGCGCATAGGACTGAAGAATGACCATGTGGAATTTAGTGCCGGCTTCTCGGTTTCCCAACCATTAGGATCTGTATTTCTTCAAAATTCGAGTGAATCGGTTTCTTTTAGACAAGCGTGTTCCACCCTAGGCCGCATCATCGCTTGACATTAGGTGAGTTGAGGCTGAACACAAGCTTATGTATTGTAAAAAAAGATACTCGGTATCCATGAAACGTGTTTATGGAGCTGTACTTCTGTATCAATCTATTTCGCGGTGTGACGTAGCATTATCATGCGGAGACAGCCAACATTCCCTCAGCTTAAGCATTGTACAGCGTGCAACACAAGATGAGCTCTTTGAATATGCGAATTGTGTGTCGGAAATTCATCTTCGTGTCGCCGACGGTACTGCATAAATAGAAATGCACTACGTTGTTTATTTGCAAAACTTGGACTTCAAAGAACTTCAGTTTTGTCGGGTTTTAACTTTGAGTTATTAGGATGTTTAGTTTCTACGGCGTTGGTAAGAAAGAAAGAATGAAAAAACATTTATTTGTCGGAAGGAAATGACATGCATACAAAACCAAAAAAAAGTTAATGAAATCATACAATACAAAACAAATATTTATAAAAACAGCAGGTCGGCACTAAAAAGTTGACAGTTGCACGTCGTGACTGCGACAAGAAAGTTTCCACTTAGCATAATGCTGGTGGTCAGTGGTAACTTTCTTGTCGCAGTCTTTCTTCTTATGAGAAGAAACAGAAAATAGTTTATTTATTACACTTCATGTACAGGTAGTGGTAGATGGGCGGAATTAAAGCCACAAGGCATTTTCTTTCAGTCGACCAGGTTACGTCTTTCGCCTTTGTAATATCTCAAAAAGAATATTTTAATGTTGAGCTAAAGGAAGGTAAAAATAACGAATCAGTTTACCTAAATCCACAAGACAGAATACACAAAGAAGATAGATGAATGGAAAGCCAATATCTCACGGTATAAGTAAAAATGATGAATCTAATACTGAAGCTCAAAGAAATATTAGACGCAAGAAAAGCTTGTAGTTATTTTGGGACAAATTACGGCTGTTAATAAGTAAGAAATAACCATTATAATATAATTTTTATTTAAACACAAAAACCGAAATACTATTAGCCTTTAGTAGTATAACCGAGACATATTTTAGAGGCGATCGTTTGGCATCCAAATAAGGCAAAAAGCATGTCTCTTAGAAACCAGTTTTAGTTTGTCGTCAAAAAAAACTTTGTGATAGCATAATAATTTTTTTTTTTTTTTTTTTTTTGTTATTTCTCATTCCTTTTATTTTATTTTATTTAGATTTTTAACTTAATTTGTATTACTTTAGTTTACATGTACTTAAGTAAAAACTTGTGCATAATTTGTAATTTTATGGGTGCCAATGCCTGAAATAAACGATTTATTATTATTATTATTATTATAGCTTGGCTAATAAGTATGATATAATATAGTTTATAGCATATAGCACCCACGAATAACGTAGCTTCCTACCAGTGAAAAAAAAAAATGGATCGGATCAGTAGTTCCGAAGATTACCCCTACATACAAACTTTACCTGTTTATAATATTAGTATAGATAGACTAAAATTCTTAGCACCTTTTTATGTTGTCAACCAAGATAGAATTTTGGAAGCCATATTATTATAGAGCAAGATCCCAAGCCCCTGAGACAATTATTAAAGTTATGTAAAAACATTTCTAACCTTTCTAAAGAGTTCTGATTTTAATACAATAATGTTGTTTAAAATATTGTTACGTAACTACATATATAATAGCACTTGGTACCTGTAAATTGCTCTTAGGCTGAAGGTACCACTACTCGATCTCACACATTTGTTAATCAGAAAATAAGTGATATCTGGGGGCCCTGGGATCTTGCACTATTATGAAATAGGTTTTATCTCACAACTGCGTGTTTTTCCACGAGAAACGCTTTTGAATTTAGGTAAGCATTTACATATTGGTGCTCAGGACTGTACCTCATGTCTTCGTAAACATCACGTCTTTCTCTACCTGAATGAATACAAACGGTAACAACAATTTTATTATCATTATATTCAAAATATTATTTGATTGATTCTATTCTATTTTATTCTCTGACAGCAAGTTAAGCACTACCCACCCTAGATACAAAATAAAACGCTTAGTGCTTAGATAAAAATATCTATTTCAGGTTAATGAAACCGGCCATCATTTTCTTATAATTATAATATCTAGTTGATAATTAATTATTATTAGTGGCGAAAAATTATCTACCAAACTGAAAACAGACACAGGTAATTTGTATAATTTCAGATCTAAAGGAACCTTTGTCAATAGAGAGGCAGGCGACACTGCGTCAACTCACACATTACTATCCTTTTATTCATAACATCCACTTGAGGCTGGTTTTAAAAATCTTCAATCAGTAGTACCAATTCTCCGGCTTGGTCTACAGCAAACAAAGTCACGTAAAAAGTCTAAAAACTTAAGACAAATATGACTAATATTATGTTTGGTCATACTTGTCTTATGGTTTCCTCTAGATTCCTCTTTTGAAGTCACTTATAAATCTTATTCTTAACACAGCTAAACCCCCCGACCCTTGCAAGAGCCAGCTCGCGCTGATGAGCTTGTAGTTATAAATCAGCCCCCAAATAATATCACTCAGATCCAGCCTGTCTCCTTGCTGCCCTCCCCCAGCGACGCCCTAAGCCGAGGCCCGTACCCCACAGGGGGTGCAATTGGCGAATTGACGCTTAGTTTATAAGTTTTGCCCTGGCTGGAGGCCTTAATTAATTTCAAGGCATCCACAGGATTGTCCGTTTAAGCAGAAGCCAGCCCTAGGTTGACCTGCGAGATGCCATTACCATAAAAAAAAATAACACAGCTAAATCTATTTTGTTACCCAAAACCTCAGCTATGTATCAACACAATTATTGCAACTACTAGGTCAACGTCGTACGCTCGGCTTTGGGCCAATATGTTCGTCGTTGACATCCGGCTTACCACTTAGTGATCTAAATCCTTTACGCTCTTTGACTCAGATCTAGATTTTGGCAGGGAGAACTTGGCTGGAAGCCGTATAAAGACAAATATGTTTTGCTTCGAATGCCAGCCGCGCAGAATCTAGATTTTAACAAGATCTTCATCGTTTAACATTAAGATTATTTTTAGAAAGGGCAAATTTGGATGCTAGTCAACATTGTCTACATGCAATACCAGCGAGCCATGGAACGAAGTATACTAGAGGTCAACATTTCGGACAGTATAAGGAACAGTATATACTTCGATTCAAGATCCAAATCGCAGATATTTGCAACACAGCCGCCAAATTAAAATGGAACTGGGCAGGCCACATCTGCCGCATGTCGCATCATAAATGGGCCAAAGTGGCAACAGATTGGGTTCCAAACAACAGAACCCGGTGACGCGGTAGGCACAGAAGGAAATGGCGTGACGAGCTGGACTCTTATAAGAAGATTGGTCCCAAATAGCCCAAGTGAGAGAAAAGTGGAAAAAGGGAAGGGAGGCCTTTGCCTCGACCGAAGGCCTCTCTTTCAATTCTTCCTTTCCGCACTTCTGTCTTTAATGTGGACCTATGCTGCCTGAAGGAGTCAAAGTCGTCGAGTCATCTCTGCTTAAGTCACCCGCGATGCCACTGGACGTTCTATGGGAAGCCAAATTCCTTTTATGGATCGTAGGTTTGTTAATGTTTTCGTTATCATTACAACGTTTATGTTGATAAATATAAAACAAATAATTAAGCTGCTTAGCTGCCTTACCGGATGAAAAAACATTTGTGAGCGCTCAGTCACAAACATTGATTTCAGTTATCCTACTGACCTTACCAACTCTGTATTGTTTCTGCTTACAATAAAAATAAGAATCGGCACCGCTTATATTTACGTAAGAGAAATTGGTTTGCCCAAAGCTACTTCGTCAAAATATAGAAATTGCCTACGGTCCGCGATTGATTTGTGTCTCGGTGAAGTCGCGCAAATAAAAAAAGGGGTCTATGAACGTGTCCCAATCTACCAGTTTGTTTTACGCCCCAACGATAAAAGCGGGCTGAGTGCGAAACGATTATTATCTAGAACTGGCTGGAGATTTATGAAAAGTGTTTTAATTTTTGAATGTATCCAGCCACAACTATGAAAGTTATGGAGTATACTTTATTACTGCTCATTTGTCGAGTAGTCGCAAGCGCGAGTGCTGAGCATAGGGTCCTAGGTTCAAAATTCCCGAGTCGAGCAAAGTGTTCTTGGGTTTTTCAGTAGCAGCCCCAGAGTTTGAATTTGTGCATGGTTGATGGCAATAGATTCGCCCTCTATTACTGGGAACTTAAAACATAACTGGCGAAATGGGTGTAATGGCCGTGTAGAACCTTTGCCTAACCCTTTGGGGATTACATGATGGGAGATGATGTCATGTTATTTTTTTATAATTCCACGTGGTGGCTTATGGTCCACTCCATTTCACAGAGAGGAGTCCTATGTCTATGTCTGTGGGAACGTAAAAGGCTCATTATGGTAAAACCAATACATCTTTTTACTTGATTAGTATTTGCGCTAAATGATGTAGGCTCTACTAATTTCCAAACCTCTTATTGATTTTCTGCTTTTAGCTACATTTATTTTTATCAAAACAGTAAAAATGTTCAATGCATGAAACGGTTGAATATATAATAAACAGGACAAAGCGACCAACATCATAATTTACTTGCAATAACTTACTGGCTGCCGGTAAAAGTGTTATGCGTCAAAGTTGGCAATTATTGCTATGGCTCACCTCACAAACACACAGTTTTTCTATGGCATTTCTTTTGATAGTATCTTTATACCATGTTAAGACTTTGAACGGTCCAAAGCTTTATAATATTGTATCCCCGACCTTGACATAATTATTGTCACATTCCTTGCTCGTGCAATGTGTATTTGTGCGTTTATATGTATTTATTTTAAAGCTATACAAGGCCATTTATATGATCGTATCGTGTAGATATTTATGAGCTGGATATTTTAATTTGAAATTGTGATATGATCTCATTATTTTAAATTGCGTGTTTGGTTCATGTGATTCGCAAATTGGGACATACACCTACTATTAAGGTATTTCGGTACAGGTAGGGTTAAAAGGGTCTGGACGAAATTACTGTTATATCTATGATATTTGTGTGCTGATATTTTTGACACTGACTGCAATTATCCATACCTTTTAATTTTAATCAAATATCGAGGGTACATAAAGGGAATAAAAAATATAGTGCCCGGCCTAGAGTTGTCATAAACGTTTACCAATTTTATAATTGGAATAAATTGAACCGATTGATCGAATGATTCAACTCACACTCAAAGTTAAAGCTTTCGTACTAATTGAAAACGAATCCGTCAGTCAATACGAAATTGATACTCGAAAGGCATACCTACGTTTTTACTAAAAATAGCAAAATTACATAGGTTTAGCGGTAATTCCGAGAGCTGAAGTGGCAGCAATGCAGAGTGGAGAGCTACAGAGAGTGAGAACAAGCCATCCAATACTATTGTGAGAAAATGATCAATAATTTTTCATTAACGCTAGGCCACATTTGAATTAATGTCGAGTTATTAATTCCATTAGAGCAATAATATTTAGGCATTTATTCAGGTATCACAATATAGTGTCTGTGAAAACGCTGACTCAGCTCAAGTCATTGGACACGCAGCTATAGTTTGTTTATTAATTAACATAAAAACGCCAACGATTGGAGAGGTTATTAAAGAATCATCTATCAAATTTGAGGATTCGCCAATTGCGGCTAAGAATACGATGTGGTGGGTGTTTTGAACCGTTGCCATGACGACTGAGTGTGACTGAGCTGAGAAATTGACTAAAGACGATTCTAAAAATACGAGCGTGAGTACCCATTTAAGACAAATTCAGTCGTGATTTGTATTAAATTTATTCGTGCATCATATTTTAGTTTTTAAAGTCCAATTCTCACAGAGGCAGCATTCTTTGAGTCTGTTTCATTAATTGTTGCTACTTTTGATCAAAGGGCTAGTGACATCATCCGTGGAATTACTGCGATCCTGCGTCGGCGTCGTTAATGTGATTGCTTGCTCTTCTGATGCTCTTTCTAGCTTACTAGAGTTCAGTTAGGTTCATGGAATTCTGATTCAGAACTTGGTAGGTACGTTAATAAATCACTTCAAAAGGCGTTCTTATAACCTATGTTGGTAGGTAATGCAGGTTGAAGTATTATGTTGACAAATTTTCATTCCATTCAACGATAACATGGGAATATCTACCGACTCAGTTCAGTAAACCTTAATGTGACATGACCAACAGTGGGACAAAAAAACGCTTAAACAAATTCGCTGTAGTGAAAAAATATATAAACTTAAATGAAAATTAATGAGCCCAAATCATTTTCCAGTCAGACATCTGACTTTGCTCTCTGTTTCATCTTGTATAATATCTTTGTGCTTTTAATTGAAAAGAGCCTTGAGATCGTTTTACTTTTCTCTTAAGTACTTACAACCCCTAAAGAGCTGATGCGAAGAGAAAAAAGAGGTGCCTATCTTGCCTTTGCCAGATGAAAAGTGACATAACTTTACTCCGGAAATTAAAGACTCCTAAATCCACACAGCTACTATAAAATAAAATCTACTTACTAGCAAGCCAATCTCATCCCGTATTCAAAGTAGTCGACTAAGTTAGAACTATTTCAATTCACTGAAACAGCCTAATTCAGTGGCACTTCCAGGTAATAACCGTAAATTCCAGGCGAGAAGTGTCAATTGTGAGAAGGACTTATCACTTTAGGATGTAATCAAGTTTAAAAGGTATTTTAAATTGTTATACGGAGTGTGAGAGGCTCGTGGCTTAATAGTAACAGCCACAGGGGTTGATGTTTCAGGTTAAGCAACGCTTACTCAGGTCGTCCTATAGATGGGACACTAATGTGCGCCGTGAAGCAGTTGCTCCGGTCTGTCATTCGTAAATCCTTGACAGTATTCAGAATTCTGACGACCAGTCTTGTATTGGGGTATTGTTTGACTTAGTAGCTGTGTTGTAGAGATCTACTATGCAGTCGTTCCACGTAAAATATTTATATTCATTCGGTAAGGCTGGAAGCTGACGCCAACATCACTACATAGTATAAAACAAAGTCACTTCCCGCTGTCTGTCTGTCCCTATGTATGCTTAGATGTTTAAAACTACGCTACGGATTTTGATGCGGTTTTTTTAATATACACATATAGAGTGATTCAAGAGGAAGGTTTATATGGATAATACATGCATATTATACGTAGTAGAGAAAACATTAGTATCTACATTGTACCCATCCGAAGCCGGGCTGGGTCGCTAGTAGTATATTAAAGGCTTAGCAGATTATAATAATGTTCTGGAGTAAGATGTCATATGAAATTAAGTAGGCATGTGTTGCCTTGGAACGTAATGACAATATAATTTAGGCTAATGAGATCAATGGTTTTACTGAAATTGGGTATGATCTTTCCTCATGATTAAATTTCTGCGCTCTCATTTATGGTTATTTGATAACAAATTATGTTTAAAATCATTATGCCCCTTTTTTGAATCTAAGAACCAAGTAGTCTTTGGGGTATAATTATTGAAAAGGAAAAACAATGTTTTTTTTTCAGATATTCAGTTACCTATTATCACTATTGTAGTTGTAACAAAACAAAGCTTTTCGTATTAATTTATTTAATAATTGAAATAATAAAAGAAGTCTAAGTAAAAAGCGTGCGAATTAAGGTTGGATCACTTGAACTTTACAAAAAAATATCTGCTTCCAAACTTAATTTCCAGAGCTCAATTTCTTCCTTTCAGACGAAAATAAATGAGACGGCATAAAATTGAGCCATGAGGTCGCATTGATTCACTGCCTCCCATTGTGCTAAGATTGAAAGAGATAGCCGCACATCAGATTAGGCTATATAGCCCAAAGTCATTGAAACGGATACCTATAAGGCCTCATTGGAAGATCCTGCGTATTCGAAATGTCTGCGACTTATTGGAATCTAGATAAATAAGCATGAAAAAAGAATTTCGGAAATTTTCCTTCCCTTCTAACATGTAGCTGTGTTGTCGTTTGCAAAGATTGTCCTCCCTTTCTTTGAGAGGTCGACCTCTTTTGTCGTATATTGAAGTTAATAAAAGTGAGTAAAAATGATCATTGCACAGAGCAAAAGAAAATTGATTTGGTAAATACTAAAATAAACTAACAAGCTTTTGTGAAAGGCCAAAAAAGATACGGTTTCTTTTTTGCAATAATATTTAATAAAATATTTTTTTGTGGGTAGGTATTCATTTAGAGAAAAAACTGTCAGACTTCAAAAGCAAACGAAAAAAACTATCTTGTGATTTTGTAACTTGATCCCAGCATTATCTTAAAAGCCCAAGGGACCGGCAAATTGGGGTTTCTTTTTATCTAAAAATAGGTATCAGAGCAACAAATAGTGATATTATGCGGGCCTAATATTATTTACACTGAACTTGTCAAAGATTTAAATCTTTAGATTCACCCTACCGAACCTATAGATGTCCACGATTCTGTTTCGTTGAAGATGTCATAACAGCAGTATTATTTTGTTCACTCATATCAAAAAGAGTATCTATAGCTCCAAGAGGGATGTTGTGAGCTGGGGGGTTACCATGACCGTCTAAAGCAATTATTTTTAATGTCTCATCAGTGAGATGGAGCTATAAAGGTCATCTAACTTCTTCTGCCTCTTCACTCCGTTCCACACTGAAGTAAAATTATAACAAAACTGCTTGAAGAGATGGTAGGCCTGATTCTTCTCAGTGCAGACACTCTCTCGCGTCCTATCAATAAGATAAGATATCTGAGGATTTAAATCTTTTGACTTTTATTTAACACAGATTTTTATCTTAAATTCAAGGGCTGGATCACGGTTAATTGGAAGCTATTTATTCTAGACTTTTCACCAAAAACGATTTAAATTTGCCGTATAGACAGACATTAAAAAACCTATTTACATTGTAATTTATTTTTACTTTATTATAAAAATAACACTTTCCAAGGTTTCAGCACACTCGGTAGGCGCAGTTAAGTACCTATTACTCTAATTTATGAAATAAATAAAATTAAAACAGACATTTAGAAATAGTCTGTTATGAACCTAATGCTCATTCATTCTCACTAACACTAGGATAAATCTAAATTATGCTAAAATATGTAAAAGTACAGTTATAAGATTTTCAACCCTCGGTCCATCGTCGAGAGTAAAAATTAAAACAGTGCAGTAAAAATATATACCGGGTGTAACATAACAAATGCAAGATATCTCGTGTGGTGTCTCAGACCATGAAACTGAATACCTTCGTTCGATCGCTTTTGGAAAATCCTATCTTTCATTAGTTTTACCATACTAAGAAATTTTACCGTACTTAAAAGTCCAATTTTTTCTGCGAATTTCAAGAACTTGTAGAACTAAAGTGGTGCAGTTTCGTGGTCCGAGAGACCACAAGGGAAGTCTGGCGTTTATTATTTAACACCTTGTTTACGCATTAGTTTAGCTACCGCTTTAAAGAAGTCAGATTACATGAGCCAAGTTATACGACAAAACGAGACCAAATAAAAATGAATCTTCATGAATTAAAAGCCCAATATAATGGTCCGGTTTTATACAAAAACGCGCCTGTAAATGGGATTATTATAAGTTGGTTCCTTTTGGTATGCATAAAGTCCCTTTTCGCTTGTATTTAAAGGAGTTTCAGAGCAATTAAGGGACCTTTAATAAGACTTAAATTATGTTTGAGTAAGCAGTTTGGATAATAAAAGGTTAGAATGTAATTAAAGAGGAAGGTTGACACATCTTTATGTAGATATGTAAATGTTAGAATATGAGGAACAGAGTGTACAGTACAGAATCGTGTTGGTGTCTGGTGGGCTACTTCCCCACGGTTGTGGTCAGGCTGTTGTATATAGGTATCCAAATGTATTTATTTATTTAACACTTCAAGCACAATGTACAGAGGCGGGCTTAATGCCATAGGCATTATCTACCAATCAACCTTTGGGTGATACAGAGGCAAACAGTGATAGGAGCATATTTTCAAAAAATATATATACTAAGATATACAAGGAAATATAAAATACTATGATGTATGATTTGCGTGGCATCGCGTAAGATTCTAGCGGAGATATGGATAGTTGTAGATGCCACAAATCTCTACTAATTTTAATAAAGCTGAAGAGTTTTTTTATTCGAACGCGGTAATCTCTGAAACTACTTCAATCCTTCCCAATTCTTGAGGAAAGTTATAGGTTAGAGCCGAACAAAACGAGAAACGGCAGGTGAAAATAATATAATAAAAGCCAAAGACTAAAGAATCCACGAAGAACTCTTAAAACTCTAAACTCCCGTCTCCCGAAAGCTTATAAATATATTTATTTCAAATACATTTTCGTTTTGACTTGTCAAACAGTCTACAATTATTAAAACATCAATTAGAAAGAAGTAATTTACAAAGTTTAATAGGAAACCCACGCTTTTCAAAAGTTGTTGTAAAGTTATTGTTTTAATAAACCCATTTTAGATGTTTATTAATCAAAGAGTAAACGTTTTGGGTTCTGTCGGTCATATAAATGTTTGTTTCTGGTGATCAATTCGCCATAAAACAACGAAAAAAAAAAAACAATTATTAAACCTTTTGCTTTACTTGGAATATTTGTTGAGGTCAAATCATGCAAGCTGAATTAGAAAACTTCCACTCATCCTATGGAGTTAAATTTTACAGATCGACAACACAAAGGTCATAAAATCAATTTGTATTTTTTTTTTTCAAATCATCTTTAAGGTTGGGAAAAGTAACAGTTTTCATAATTTAAGCCCAAAAAAAAAACAAAACCCTCTCCCCCTATTAAATGTAGATTATAACATAGCCAGCCATATTTGGGTCCAGTATTATACCTCGGTTCACCACTATAAATAAAGGCGTGATGATAGCCCCTTCGGTAAACACAGAGGTGATGTTATGCTTCCTCATTTTAGTTGTCAAAATATATTAATGTGTGCGTGTTTGAACTGGCTTAAAAGCTTATTTTGGACTTTGTCAATATTATTACGCACAACGGTATAATAATAAAAATCGAGCTCAATTGAAGCTCGCTCCATTTTTTGATTCACGAAAGGAAATAACGACTGACATATTTTTTTCGTAAAAAGAACTGTATTCCAGGCAGTAACACATCACATATTGAATTGCATTTTAAGACATAGAATTTTACAAAGAAAGAAATGCTTGGCATGAAACGGCTGTAGAAGAGGCTTTTAACCAAAACAATCTTACTTTTTCTCTAATAAATGCAAAAGTTTGGATGGATGGATGTTTGTTACTCAATCACGCCAGAACTGCTCTACGGATCTAGATGAAATTTGGCACAAAGATAAATTACAGTCTGGAATAGCACATAGACTACTTTTTGTCCCCGCGAACGAAGTCGCGTGCAACAGCTAGTTGAAGGAATAAAATTAATTACTTCATCAACCTGCACTGGCCTCGTACCAAGTGCAGATTGATGAAGTAATTAATTTTACACCAGATAGATCTGGAATCCTACAAAGAGGGAACTTGAGTCCCAGAAGAGCGAACATTGTAAGCTGATTATTTATGCTTAAGCTTAATACAGCTATATTATAAATATCCCGTTTTATTATAACAAATTCTAATTCAATTAATATCCACCAGAGAATTACCATGCTAACATATAATTAAATCGAAAGATCCCTTTGAAACCTTCTAAAATTCCGTGAAAAACGAAAGATAATTAATTCACGTACTACCGTATCCCTTACTTAAAAAGCTCATTAGAGATTGAGCAAAATGAATGGCTTCCATTCACAGGGATATTAGATTTGCTTCGAATGAGAGATCCACTTCGGATTAAAATTGTTAATTGATTAGTGATCGAATCGTAATCAGATGAAATCTTTGAACTGGAAATCGGAAAGTTATGAATATACCCCCAAAAGTGAAACACGTGAGCTTCATAGATTTTAGATTTCCAGTTCAAAGATTTTAATGAAAATGGAATTTGGGGTTCTAATACTAATTGAATCTTCGCATTAGGTGATTGATTGGGTAACAGTTCTTCTGTGAACAGTTTTCGACCCAAACCGGTTGTACCGAAGGTTTCTTTAATAAAGCGAGTGCTGTATGCAGTTATGTATGTTATAATGAAAGCATAGTTATTATTTATCATCACAAGATAAAGTATATGACTATTTTAAATAAATGCTTTCAAATCACAATAAGCATATTTAAATCGTCAACGCACATTAAAGTTAGATAAATACAAAAATTCACGACTTCTTCCATGGCAATTGCCAGAAACTGCAGACCGCCACCTGCTAAGTTCGTTACATTCACATTTTGCTTCGCAAAGTTCAAAAGTTCAAAAAGTGAGCGTATCTATGTGACATTTAAAGTTATTCAGTGTAAAAAAGTGACCGAAACCAATGGTTATCTTTTCTTGTACCAACCTCACCAATTACTAAAAATCGGCAATCATCTGAGTTCTTTGTCCGCGACGGCCGGAAAGGTCCGTCAATTTCCTAATGGTCCCTTTAAGGGCCCACATTGTCCCTATGTTCATTATATTCCCGCTTCGATGAAAATGGTCTCTATAAAGCAAATAATATCTCATTCAGACTATTGATGACTTCAGTTGGTACCTTATCTACCATTGTGTAAGTTATAGCCAGGTTTATACTATGTTTTACGTTACAGCGCGCAAAAACGTTAGGTATATGTGAGTTCAAGCACGCTACGATACATCCCGACACAACAGTGGTCTATTGAATACTTACTGCTTGGCCCCGAACTATATGCTATTGTGACAGCGACTACTTAGCCTACCAATCAAAAAAGTCGTTTACACCATGGCCAAGTGACAATGCGATGCGCAATACGACTTGCGGAGGACGCGTATCTCTAACGTGTCGCAAACAAGCGATGCGTGCGTTTATTACTTGACGCAAATCACACTCCACGAGACCGTGAACGGGGCCTTAGAATTATAAGATCAATTTCTACAAGAAATCGTGAAGATTGCCTTCTGAGCCAGATAATACAAACAAGAACTTGATGAAACTTCAATCGTATAAAAAGTACTAAAGTTAATAACTAGGTAAGTACAGTGGAACTAACTTTGTTAACTAACCTAGAGCTATTGATGAAGAATATAATTCAAATAACTAACAGAAGTTTCCAGGCCGAAAGAAAAATATAAGTGGTAATTCATTTCCTTTAGCTCATGAATTTACCTGAATACGAAGTACCTTAAGAATCGAGGAAAGAAATATCGAACTTCAGTTCCTAAGAACTCCATTCACAATGGAATCGATGGATTACGAGAAAAGAAATGTCCAACTGCTTGAGAACTTAGGGCGAAGTTCATAGCTGTTGGCAATCCCGTTGCAGGAATTTGTAATATTCACAGAAGTAGTTTCAGATGTACTGCATTCAAATGCGACAAGCCACCGATAAGAATTCCTGAAACTAACGCCAATTAAAATGAATAAATTTTCAGGAAAATAAAAATGAAAACAGGTTCCTTAAAGTACAAGTCAATTATATGATCTTTGTGATGCTTATTACGTAGTTAATTAAGTTCTGTGTATGTTTATTGAATTGCTTTTGTGGACATGAATAACCAAATGTAATGTAACCCATAATATGGATCTTGTGCTATTTGAATTCAACGAATTTATTTATTTGTTTAAACTGTCATCATTATATCAATTTACGTGTGGCAATGAGTGTTATTTACCTGAAATAAATGTTTTTTTTTTTATTATCACGTTTTCGTTGTAAATCCATTATGTGTAAAAACTAGCTTAACTGTCGATACTAACCACGAGAATTCTCGTGAATCCCGTCCTAATTATGTACAAACTCAGGGCTCAAAAACCAATAGTAATTGAAACGAATAAACGTCACAAAATAGGGTGAGGCTTGGAATTGAATGACATTAAATTTACAAATCGACATAAACGTCGCGTGGATTGTCTTTTGTAGGTTGAACAGCACTTCCGGTAAGTGTGCTGAGTCACCCGTATAGAGGAAGCATTCCGTTTGCAAGCAATGTAGATAAAGGCATTGGGTTATTACAAAGCTGTTAGGCTTTTCTGAGCTTTAGTCCAATTTAGTACATACAGCAGAAAAAAGGAAATGCCGTCGACGTAAACCGTATCAACAGCAAGTTGTCACTAAATAAATTATTGCACAAGTTGGCTAATATGATCGAGTAGTTTTCCTAGTGCCACAATTATAGCGCTTGTTACTTCTTTATTATCCGTAAGAACGAGAAAAAATACTTTTATTGAATTTTTCACATTGCGGTTTTAGATCTCAACGATAGAGTACAATGTTTGAGAGCTTGCTACCGCCATCAGTCAGTAAAGTAGGTCTCTTCAAGATAGCGAGGTCACTGCCCTGCATTACCCTCTGCCCCCTACCCCCCTACCCCCCCAACTACCCCTCTTCTTCTTTATAAGAGTGGTCAAGTAGATAATTATGTCTTCAAGTTCAAAGATTTAAAATGTCTAATTTTGATTATTTGCTAAAGTATTATTTTCTCAACGTCAAACTATGTTATGTTATAAGACCATATCACATAACATTCTCATAATTTAAGAAAACTCAAGCAACTACATTAATTATATTTTACTTACTTATACTTCTGATGTCGAGATTATACTGTTCAATTCAATGAAGAAATAACAAAACGCTTTAAAAGTATAACCACTTGTTTAGGTGCTCGTTTTGCAGTGGACTTATATGTTAGTAGCGCAGCCTCTCGACTTGTAGCGATATTCGAGAAGGCTTATTAACACAGCAAATTGCTTTGCTAATAGTACAACTTTAGAACGAATTCCAGTCGGTTACCGAAAACCACGTCAAAGATATTTTCATACATAAATGGATACAGGTATTTGTGAGTCAAGTAGCCTGTGCGCTGTGCAGCTAAGCGAGCAGCAAGCTAGTCAAGCTTATTGCTTTTCTGATTATGTTTTAAGATTTTATACTAGTTAGCAGGGTTGGACTGGATGTTTGAAATCGTTTCCTTTCATTAAGATGAATGAAAATGTGTGATGCAATAAAAATACAAAGGTTTACACATATTTAGGTAGGTGTAAATCAATGTGAAAACCATTAATGACTATAGACAAGAACTAATGGTACAGTCACTTCGAAGAAGTAGAGGAAAAGGGACTCTACTTCTAATTAATAGGGAGCACACTACTGTGTACATTGCTTTTTTCATTTTTCCTTTCTCGGGTTTGATGGGAGAAATTTCTATTGAAATAAGCAGTGTCCTTGTACTCATAGTTAAGTTAAATTGTTATATTATGTTTTTTTGCGTGTACATAAGTGATAAAATAAATAAATAGGTAATGAAAGACAGTGACTGTAAGAGCTCATTCACACGGGAAGCCGTGTGAATGACGGAAGCGTCATTGACGATCCGTCATAAAACACGATACGTCATGACGGATGGACGTTCACGTTGCATATGGAATCGTGTTTTATCATGATCTGGCAAAAAAACCATTTGGATTTGTTCACATTAATTCCGTGATTTTTCGGGAGTGAGCGCATCAGCGAATCCGTCACAAAAAAAAAATCATGATTCGTGTTTTTTGATTTTTAAAAGACGATACGTGATTTAAGACGTGCCCGTAATTTTGCACGATTCGTGATGCGTGCGAACACGGGAATTAAAAAAGAATTGCCACAGTCAAAAAAAATACGGATCGTCAAAAAAAACGAATCGTCTGTCATTATAGGTACTCACCACGTGTGCTAGTATTCAATGTAGATTTTAAGACTCAGCTGATAACCCACACAGTCTAGACTTGAAATGTCAAATGAAATGGAAAAATATGTGGGTTTTCCTAGATTAATTTTAGAATAAGATCATTTTGATTTTCTTGTTAGACCCATCAGTAAACAGCGGTGTATTTTTTTTTTCAAGTATAACATTTAACTGCCTCGTTGGTCTGGCATGAGTTCCTGGGTTCGATTCTTAGGTCAGGTAAAGTGTTATTGAGTTTTTCGGAGTCTGGATGTACCCGATTGGTGGCAGTAGGCTCGCCCCTATAACATGGGACTTAAAACACTTCTGCCTAACCATTCGGGGATTACAGGCGTGATGTTATATGTTTAAAAACAATAAAACATCAACTAAAAATAAACATGTCAGCAATTAGTACCGTAACCATTAGACATCCAGAGGACACCCACATTTTCCTGATCATTTGTTTCCAAACAAAGACCAAACGGCAAAATTCGAGCAGCCTTTGAACTCCACTCGCCCGAATATTTGGCTCGTCACCGATTAATTAATCATATTCCTTTGACAAAATATTGAATTGAGTACTTTCGATAGATATTGGTATTCGAATATTTTGTTTTTGGGTGTCAAATTGGATCAGACGGAACAAAAGCGGATTGAATACGTATATATTTTTTGTTTGCTTGATTAGTCGTTGTCGAAATTATTTATATTGTTTATTAGAATGGAACATAACAAACTTAGCAATATAACATCATGCCTCTATTCCCTGAATAGTTTGGCAGAGGTGTATAGTAATATCATTAGAAAATATTTATCTTTGCTGGATTTAGGGAAAATTTCGCCATTAAAACAGAAAGCGATCAACACTTTTAAGCCGCTTTCTTCAAAATTCTTCAGGTCTGATTGGTTTTTCGAACACCAATATATACGAATCGTTTAAAAAACATATATTCACGAAAAGAAAAAGCACTTAGACATTAAAAGCACACATTGCCCAACATCTGTAAAATCCTTCTTCTAATAAGAGTGTTATGTTTTCATGCGACCAGGGTTTGAAATCAAAACATTTTTCTCAAAGCTAAGTCCAAGCCAAAACTTTCACCATCATCGATCTGATGTCTCTTAGCTACGAGTATTTCGTCCTTTACGTCATAAACTTACACCCTCTATTTCCTTTGCGGTCTACTACGACACTACGTTGTATCTCTACTAAGTGACAATCTCATCGGTAAGACAGCCACCGTAGCACATCCAATCTTAAAGTAATTGCGCTGCCATTAGAGCTACGCCAGTTTGTGGTGGATGGATTGTACAGTCAGCTTCGAAACTTGGCTTTCCTCGGATGCACATAATTTTCATGGTATTGTGTCTATTCTGCGAATAGTATAAATTAATACCTACTACAGTAGAAAATCTTAACAGATCATCTATAACTTGGGATTGCAGGAGCATGTTTTTTTCCTCTATTAGTATATCGTCATCTCAAATATCACCTCCTTTCTAGTCATATCATCTTTCGCATCAAAATATCATACACAATTTAATAATCAACACAACATAACCTTGGCAATTCAGTTTGCTGTAGTTTCTCTCTATTTTCCGATGAAAAAAAATGACTTAAATTATGAATGTAGGTACTTATGTGGTAAAAAAAAGTAGGCAGTAATTTTGGAACTACGCATTGTATTAAGTCAATGTAAGATGTTAATAAGTAACATTGTCAACCAACTTTCGTTGCGTACTGTACCTACGTTACTTCGACACCTAGGGAGTTCTAGTCTATTAAACTCACCCTATGTACAAGATAATAATTAATCTTATCATCCCATTAATATGAGGGACAGATAAATATCCTATATTTTAACCTTTTCTGATACATGTGCCTATCTGATTGATAACGATGTCTTTTTTTGGCTAAATAACGGTTGTAGAAATAAATTGTGATGATTTTTCTAATGAATGATTGGTTAAATTGGTTGGAAAGTAGTAATGCGATTTTTGACAGTACTACAAATATGTATATTTACAAAAAAGACCAAAGTAAGGCTTAAGACTAAGTAATATAAAACGACAAAAACAGGACACTCAGGCGCCAAAGTACTCCCCTGCAAAGCTGCCATACGTGTCCAGAAAACTGGCACCATTGCCACGTTAATGGCAATTCTAATTCTTTGGCTGAAGAACGAGCCAGCTGCAGCTGCAGCAGCAGGTCATGCAAAGTGTCGAGCACTCGGCGTGAAATTTTCTTAAAAAGGAGACGTGCGCTCGGGTCCCATGACCTGAGTATAGTGACTTAGGCCCGATAAACGTTTGCTAGGTTTACTTTGACCTCAGGCAGGCACTTTACTTGGAATATATTTCAACTCACATCTCAAAAAACGTTTACAAAGTCATAAAATGACTGCCATGCTGTAAAATCAAAATTTTGCAGACTCTCCAGCAGTGGGAACCGTAAAAAAAGAATTAATTATTTTTTAACTTATGCTATACCTAAATAGAACACACATGAAACCACAACTAAACAAAATAGATAGGTAAGTATCACTATCACAAGGCTGTGCTTAACCACACTTAAAAGAATGTAGTTGTAGGTAGTTAGAGATTTGTCCTCTCCAGAATCGAAGCTTTCTAAGTACGATTTTATTTGGAGCTTACAAGCACCGCAGTAAAGCTTTAGTATAATCGGATAGAAGTGTTTGTAGCGCTTCAAACTTACCCGTTTGACTTTAGATCGCTTCCGCGCTTCAAAGCAGTTGCTCGAATCATCCTGTTTGTGCAATGAAGTCTCGCTTATAGGTTCCTACGCTAAATTCAAAACTTCTCTCAAGACGGCAAGAAAAATATCTTCAAAAAACCGGCATTTTGTAGAAAAAAAATATCTTACTCCATGTGATGGATTATGGCTAACTTCCTTTCACATTACAAACACATTACTGTAGTAGTTATCACGTTGGGATCACCAGTTTAATGGTATAAGAAACTGGGAGTAAAGTTCAAATAAGAAAAGATTATAACGTCTTACGTCTACCACCCTGTAGATAGTTGCATCTTTCTGATACATTCTGTATGTATCAGAAAGGTGTGATCGTTTGTAAGGGTGAAGGAGATCATCGATCTGAACAACTTTCTCCATGTAACCGACATCGTAATCGTAAAATAATCAGCTATCTTGTTTGATTGTTTGGACAGCTGGTTTTATTTTATGGTGTTATCACAACCCTTTAATGACTAATGAACTTTTTTGATACACACTGTATAAAATATATTCCAAGCAAAAGGATATGTATCGTATATTTGTAAATAAAACGCACCTCCCCCTCCATTTCCCTTATAAAATACGTGCATGAACGCGGGAGGAAAACGCCCTGTATTCGCTAAGTCGGTTAAACAAAACGTGCCGTCTCCATCCCTTTATTTATTCGAATAAAAAGAAAAAAGATAGGAAGGCATGACGATTTATCTTCATTTTGCACAGTTTTTTTAACGTTTCGAATCCCTACGGAATTGAGGTCACGGAGTCAATTATTAATTGCTAGGTTTTTGTGCTATGCTCACAATAGAGAAGCTATGCCGTTTAATTGAATGTCTTTTCCATTAGCGTCAGTCTGTCGTGTCGGTATGTGCTTTGTGTAAATGTTTCAGGCCAGGCTGAACAAAAAAGATTATCAGTCAGTCAGTAGATTGCACGCCGACTGTTCAAGGTGCGCCAGAATTTAATACCTGTCTGAAAACTCGACGAGGTTCTTCAACGAACCTATACAAGCAACATTCTCAATGTCTTCTCCCCTGATGACTATAAAAAAACACGCAAATGTTGCTATTATTACAAGAAAATGCAGCCAGATGATCAAAAAGAAAAATTGATATATGAGATGATGACTAACAGAATGTTTGAAATTAAAAGATAATTATGCTTTCCCAACCTAACATAAATTGGGGGTAAGGGTCAGACGTTGATAATTATGTGTATATTACTGTGTTATTCAACACAAAATTGCCCTAGCAATTATAAATATATAAGATAAGCTTAGCTTTATCATCCTTCAAAAACACCACACAGCAAAAACGACATCCTAAAACCGCGCAAATTCCCCCACAACCGGTACCCCCATTCAAATTCCCCATTTCAAAAACGGTGGAACTTTCAACGAATACCATTTGGAACTATACCATCATTATTATGTCCACAATACATTATACTGAACCCGTTCTGCCCCTCCATTTGTCACTGCCATAGCTTGGGCTACCAATTTTGAGCGCCAATAATTTAACCTTCTACATGGGGGGGTTAATGACGTCATAGATAGGGTAGGGCTACGAACCGTGATGTTTGTTTACGTTAAAAATGTACATATACATATGTTGTCTTGATGGTCACCACAGGTCCTTTGAGATGCGGCGTAAACAAAATTAGGTATTTTTTCTTTGCTGTTTTGTTTTGAGCCTTCGTGTATTGTTACTTTTGATTTCTTGAAATTTAACAATAGCGTATTTTTTCCTGTTTTCGGTTGTTATAAAAACAAAACGGATTGCTCCGTTGTGTTGACATTATTCATTTTATTACAACTATCAGAATAAATGCAATAGAAAAATTGTGATCCCAAGTTCCACAGAGGCCATAAAGCGAAATGACACAAAACGCATTTACGTTAGACACGTTACACTAAGTAGTACCGATACCTAAATATATAAAAAAAAAACTTCTTGGTTTTTGCAAGTATTTACGATTGCATAGTCAAAATGTCTTCGGATTTTTACTAAAATCTTTTTTTTAATGTGGATTGTCATTGGAAAAGGAATAAAAATTGTACATTTGAATGTAACTCGTGATCTTAATATGTAGAACCGATTAGTTAATAGCTCAACTACAGAGCTGCTTCATTTGGTATGTTAATCAGCAGTTACCTACATACGTACATCTAATACAGCTTCGAAAAATGTAACGAGTATCATCTCTATTACAGTTTGAGCTTCATTAATAGGATTTTTTTACTCGCATCGTATTACATGGGGCTTAACTTATTACGGTGTAAAAAGTAAAAAAAAAAGTAAGAGTGCGTGGCCCTTTGGGAAATATGAAGGTGGTATTATACAAATTAATTCTAACTGCCTGTGGTTGTAACCGCTACTATTGAGCATAAGATCCTGGCTTCGATTCCCAGGACGGACAAAGCTTCCCTTCAGATATTTTTCAGTAGCAGCCTGGAGCCTGGATTTTTTGCTTTGGTGATGACAATAGGCTAGTCCCCGACTAAATGGAGAAACCGTTTTGGTGAATGTGAATACACAGACACTTTCTGTCTTCCACTTCGAAATGTTCAAGTATACCGGCGGGTATGTTTATTTATGTATGATAAAATCATCAATCTCTTCAAAGATTAACATTTGCGACGTAAAAAACACCCACAAACCTACTTATCGTGATAAAATTACTGTTATTTGGATGAATTTGGGACAGATGGTGGCTAAAATAAAAATTAAAATCGTTTTTTTGTCTGTTTGTGTGATCGCGTTGTTCATCCTTTTTTTTTGGGAGTGGGAAATCATCAAATGACCTCTCTCGCTCTGGGTGGAGCGTGTCAGACTCTTACTGACTAAAACCCACCCGTGTTCCTTCAGTTGCCTGTGCCAAGGGCCACGGTAACTCTTTCGAACAAACCCGCAACCCTGGTAGGCATCGGTCCTAGTGGACCCCATCAGTTTGTGCTGATATCTCTTTGAGGCGCGCGTGGAACACAACGCGCCATCGACCCGGGTCTGGTCCTTACCGGACGGCGAGCTACCCATTGCTCGCCGCCCGCAAGCCCGCGCCTACGATGGCCGGAAATCCGCTTAGGATTCCCGTCGCCCAGGGCATCTACTGTGGCGGCTAGGGGCGTGAGAGCGCAGAGTTTGCCTCTCCCTCGTTCCGCCTCCTCCTTCGCGAGCATTACTGCTTCGCAGAAGCAGGTGACGGCTTCCCATGTCCTCTCGCACCGTACCATGGCCTGGACCAGGGCCGGACGCAAGAGATCGCCACCGCCGATCGCCTGCACAAGGACACAGCGGTGCTCTGCCCAAGCCGGGCAGATCTCCACCGTATGCTCCACCGTGTCCTCCGGGCGATCCACGCAATGGCGACACCCAGGCGTTTCCTCCCGCTTTATCCGAAACAGGAACCTCCTGAAACAACCGTGTCCGGTGAGGACCTGCGTCAGGCGGAAGGTGAGGACACCGTGGCGCCTCTCCAGCCACTCTTCAAAGAGGGGACTTATCGCCATAATTGTGGTGTGCCCAGCGCTGGGTTGCCACAGTCGCTCTCTCCATGTCGCCAGGAGATCCCGCCGAAGCTCTGTCCGCTGTGCCGTGATTTCGCACGGCAGTTCCAATTCCCATGGCGGTAATCCGGCAAGGAGGCTCGCCGCCTCACCGGAGACCGCGCGGTATCCCCGGACCAGCCGGAAAACCATGACCCTTTGGGACGCGTTCTACCGGCGAACTGGACGCCGCCTCAAGGAACGCGCCCACACCGGTGCCCCATAAAGGGCCTTGGACTACACGACCCCCGTGTAGATCCTCCGGCAGGAGGCGTTTGGACCACCTAGATTGGGCAGGAGCCGCTTCAAACAGCCCCGGCTCGCTCCAGTCTGGGAACCAAACGTCGAAAATGCTCCACGAAGTTCCACCGACTATCGAGGACGAGTCCCAGGTACTTCATCACCGACTCGACGCCGATGTGAACCCCCTCCCACCGTTATTTGGGAACCCGACAGTGGCGCGTTCCGAGGACCATGAAACCACATGGCCTCGGACTTGTGCAATGCCACCTCAAGTCCCAATTGCCGGATCCCGTCAACGACTGTCGCAACTCCGCGTGGTGCTAGTTCGGCCGCCGCCTGGTGCGACCTCACCTGCGCCAAAACCGGCGTGTCATCAGCGTAATATACCACGCTGACGCCGTTAGGGAGGTCGGCACGCAGCATCCAGTCAAACTCGATGTCCCACAGATGCGGCCCCAGGACCGATCCCTGTGGGACACCGCACGACATCTCTCGCCTGCTCCACTCGCGTTGTTCATCCTACGAAACGGATTTCGATGCGGTTTCACCATAGTGTGTTCGAATGTTTGTTGGTGTAACACATTAATATCAAACTAACATACATAATATTAGTATAATAGAGAAAACTCGGTATTTTGTGAAGTCGTAAAAATCATGCCCTAGTAGTCAATTTCTAAAAGTAAGATTACCTTTAATTTTGAAAATGGAAATGCAGTAAAACTTCGATATATAATTATATCAAAGTAATACTTTTATATTTGATAACGTAAAAACATTGGACTTGTGACTGCCTGTCACGTATTCCTAATTATTAAGCGAATATCTTAGTCCATATTTATTTCAACATCATCACACGGTATCGGGATACTTACAAGCATATAAAACCTTTATTTTATGGCTTGACAGCCTGACAAGTTACTGTAACTAATAACAAAACGTTCCGTCCCTTCTTAGAATTGTAAAATAATATTAGCCACTCGTAAATGCATAAATTGTCTATTTAATGGGAAGCGAGTTAGGGATGAATGCCGGGCTGACAGGTCAAAACTAATATTTCCACAAATTCCTAAGAAACGATAAAAAATATTCGGTTTGTAAGTGCATTCTGCAATATTAGTGCACATCTGGGAGCCACGTTTAGAGGCTGAACCGAAGAGAACCTTTAAAACAATGGCAAAAACGGGCGTTAGGCAGGCGTGGTATTTTTAGAGTGTTTGAAAGGAAAGAAGGAGACTCGAGGCAGTCGGTCTTACACCGCTATAGGGTTCGGTCGAAATAAGCGAATAAAGTTAAGTTAGTTTGAGATCACGGACGGGGTCAGACCTTAGAGTAGTCGAAATAAGTCAAGGTGGTGAATTTAAGACCACGAAGTTCTAGGACGTCCTAGGTTAGGCTAGTGAAATTAGCGTAGTCTTGGTACCAAGATGCACATGTCCCAGTGGACTGTTGTAAGAGAGCGATTAATATTTTATAAGTTAAATATAAGTAGTAGTAATAAATCTAGTTAAAATCAGTGTATGAAAGTGAGGAGATAAGGTGTGGCGGAGGCAAAACTGGTAATGTGTGCAGTATTCTGTAAGTGAATTGTGACTAGTTTCAATGAACACATGGTAAGTGTTAATTGTATTTAACTAATAGCTCATAGTAGCAGTCTGACGGTAGTGTAGAAGAACTGTTAATAATCATTCATTCCAGCGGACGGAGCAGCTTCTATATTGTATCACAATGTATACTATTATCTCATGTGTTATATATCCACTTTCCGTACCTTTGGCAAATATCCGTCATTTGCGTTTGGTTATAGGGAACCGGCGAAAACCTCCCACTACTCTACATTCACCTCAATGCATACATTACACTGTACAATAATACACCCGACTATTGACGATGAGACGTTTATCTGACGAAACACAAATGGGAGGCAGAACCGTAATATTCACAGTTCGATTAATACAAACTTTTGATAGTCAGACTATAATGCTGACTTGTAGTACAAACCAACCGAACGCTGCTGATGAATACTGCTTCCTATAAAGGTCTAGCTCAGAGACATTGCGTAGAGATTGTTGACGCGCATTTCCGGGAGTGGGGTTAGGCTTCACGAATTATCCCAAACTGATCTGATAACACCGTTCTAAGGAACGCTAGGGACTAACTGTGTCTCGTTAAAATAAACCCAGGCATATGGTACGCCAATTACTGAATCGACACTATTTAGCGAGACACGCAACCAACGACATGGGGAAGAGTAAGGAAATGTGAAGTGACGATAGAACTACCACTTCGGCGTTCACCAATAACAATCGCAATATGTTCTGCTACAGACTGAGTCTGCGGTGCGCTTGTGCAAGTTGTGTGTTATCATATTGATGGGGTAGACTGCCGTAAGGGTGTACTAACGTGAATACGCGTGTAGGAAAAACTATTTAAACATACCTTCCTCAATGGCAGCTGGACTTCTCAGAACTCTGCCTTAGGATTGAGAAAGACATGTGAAGAATGCTTAGGGAGCGTGTTCTGTTAGAATTCGTAGCAGTGTCCTTAGTGGACCTATGCGCTTAGGTCTAACAGTCACGTACTGGGGCAATTATTGTACCGGATTACATGCCATAGAAATGGGTTCGTAGTACATTAGAAATAATAAAGTTAACGTAACTGTATATAATGAATTTCTTAAGCGCAAGCGTAACGTTCCTATTACCACCTTTACTACAATATATCATATTTTGCGCCCTCTCGTCTTATTAGAGTCATATTTTATTATTGTTTGGTCTTATATGATTTGATATTATTCATGTATGTGTCTTAACAGTGAATTCCCAATACTAACTTCACCTTGTGTCCCCTCCCTGTCCCTTAGCTTTCAAAGTCGGGACAGGGCAGCCCCAAATTGGGAATTCAGTCCACTTTCTTATACCGGTGGGGAGGAAATCCAGTCAGGCGGACGAACCTCACAGGGGCGCGCGGAAGGCGGGGCGCGTCCCTTTCCCCCTCAGGGAAACCGACTTTCATACTAATATTACCATGAATTAGGAAAAACGAAAATTTTATCAGCCTAGGGTAATTTAGGAACAGTCACAGACTGTTCAAATTAGATCTCTTTAGAAGCACATTTAATTTCAATCGCAATAAATAATTTCAGTGCCTTACAAGTATTTTTTTCACAATAATAAATATTAGATGTACATTCCACAGATACATATTAATCTGGACACAGCATCATTAATGAAATTTCAGCGATAAAAAAATGATCGTGATCGTACTATTCAATAATTGATTCGCATAATAATGGAACCATTTTCCACGAAACCGTAAGACTACTTTCATAAACAGTTATACTAGATTTGACCAAATTCGATAGAAAACAATAGTAAAACTAATATAAAAGTTGATACTTTTATATTAGTTTTCTAGTAATGCGTTTTCACTAGCAATGTTCCCGAGATCTTGCAGTGATTTCCCCACTTACTGGTTTTTTCCAAGCAATTTCCTTCTAAAACAGATTATGCCCTCCATTTTATAGATGAAGTAGGTGAAACAGTAAATGGGTTTCGCTTCTCTATAATTTGCTGGACTTTGAAAGTTAAATCGGTTTGAATTCGACCAAAAGTAACAAGTTTTGTATTAAAGTTTTTGAATGAAATTTAAATAGATTTCATAAGCCCGATGTTTTTTCAATAAGTATACAAGATGTTAAGTAATTTCGAATTGAAAAGAGAAATAACCGGAGCTGGGTTACAATAAGCTAAGTTGATTGATTTATTAAATAAAAGTAGGTCCTAACTAATATTCAGCTTAAAATTTATCTCAAGTGATTACCAAAAACTATGACATAAGCCATGCCAGGTATTTTATGTTTTAATAGATGAAAATATAATATATATTGATCTTTTGTTTTCCTGATTTTGACTCTAACACAAACTTTTTGCAGAACTACTGTGAGTAAAAGATAAAATAAAAACGTCAACTTAATTCTATGTGTCTTCCATGTTTATATCACCTACCATCGCACCATTCACAGTTGTGCATGTAATTCATTGATGTATTTATTTATTAAGTTCAATTAAGCTTTAGAAACACACTGTTAAGATCCTTAGTTCAACGACAACACCTATAACATTACCACACTATCTCCAGTACTCACAGAGCCTCAAAAGACTGGTCCTTTCCAACAACTTTTACGTGGTCCTAAAACTCCGAACGCTCATTTACTGCGCGGGTTCTAAAATGTGAGAATCAGGAATGGAGGCGCCTCAGCGTTTATACCAGCAATTTGTTCTTCAGTTAGTGAGCGACGACCTTAATACATCTTTATAGATGCCTAATAAACTGAGACTGGCATTTTTACCGACGGCCACGTAATTTACGTGTAGTTGTTTAAGCAGTAAAATCTTGCCTCGTTTGGTTTTGTTTACGGGGCCTTTTTTGTTAGAACTTTGGGCACATGCTTTATGTGCCTACGTTTACGTAGTTGGTGGTTTTTTGGCTGAAACAACTGAAATATTTTGTAGGTCACACTCAAATATAAATCTACATCCTTGGTGTATGAAAATGAACGAAAACAAAAGGATTATGTTAGAATTGTAGCAGGTACTGTTCTGTAGTTTCTGCCTAACCTCTGCTACTCATCCATTTTTCCCATGGACGAAATAATTCTTGAATGTACATCGTTGTAAGAGAAGGACTTTCAAATCAAATCGTTTATTGCAATCCATAATGTACACTTACAGGTAGTAAAAAAAAACATAATAGAAACAATTATGGACCCTGTCGGGCGCAGCATATTTTAAATAATCGGAGAAAGGAAAAGCGCTTATTAATTTTCCTTGTTAAAATACAAAGTTAAAAGTATGTAGATGAATATCTCATGTAAATCACAAACCTTCCGAAAACAGCTAAGTATTCTTTTTTAAAACTTTGTCATGCTACAGATAAAAACTAACTTAGACAAGACGCTCAACTACTACAAACAAATTAATATTCCCGTAGAGTGTTTTTATGCGAAGACAAGAAGTTTTTGCTGCACATTCTTGACTAAAAAATGTTACAAACCAACGAGCGTGCTGAATAGTAATACTTTAGCTCCTTGCCTGAAACGAAGAGACTTTGAAGCGGAAAAAATATTTTTATTGTCTAGATTTGTAAATGTTTTCTTCCACAAATTTCGAATTTTTGCCTACCCGTAAAAGTAAATGAGTGAACACTGAAGTGTTCATATTTTTATTAGAGAATGTGTTGAATTGGCTCAGTAAATTTAATTTTATACTTTTTTTGCAACCATAAAAAGCCACGCCTGTGCACGCAGGTATTGTACCTACGATTTCATGCTCGTGATATCAAAATAGAACGTGAATAAAATATCTCCGTAGGTATAAAGGAACACAATTGTAACCCTTGTTTGACTTAACATCCAAATGTGTCTTCACAATAAAAATTTCGCTCATCAATGAAAAAAAAATATAAAAGGATGTAAAGGATACAAGTTTTAAATCAATGAGAATCACTTATAATTATAATTTATCAAGTATACTTTCCACAAAATAAACCAACCCAGGGATAAACACTGATAACGCTGCTTTGCTATCCTGCTAAGGAACCCTAAACGTGTAAACCAACAAAGAAACTTATCGGAAGCTTCCTTGGTGTACCTAAGTACTACACAAAAAGTAAAGAATAATAAATTCGTTACAGTATAATATTAACATGAAAAATATTCCGTAGATACACACAAGCGTAAAATAATACGCGCGTCGTATCATTAAAGAGTTCAAGCGTGAACCGCGAAGAGAATTATTTCTTCGACGACGCACCTACGCCTAAAACACGCCCTAAGTTAACCACAGGCGTAACTTTAGCAAAGGCGTAACTTTGCCGCGGTCTCCGTCGTTTACCACAAAATTATTCAAGAATTTCCTTCAAATATTTTTTACCGCTTCAAAAGACGTCAGGCGGAGGTACCTAATATGTATTCTGGAATGCTCAGTGACTGTATGATTCCTAGGATTGCAAGGCATCGCTACAAGATATTTTTATTCGTTAAATGATTTGAATGAAAATACATATGTAGGAGACATTTTGAAAATATATGAAAGATTGAACCTGTAGTAATATTTTTTGTTTAATTTTAAATTCTTCTGATCTAAATTATTATCTCTGTGTTTTGGAAGAAGTGAAGCTATGTATATTTTAAAAGAAAGATTAGTAAATCGTTGCAGTGAATTTTTTTTTTGACATAACTTTTAACTTTTTTTTTTTATCTTACCCAACGGGTCTTTTCGGGATAAAATAACAGTCAGTATAACTTACCTATTTAATGTTCGGTTCTGTCAAAAATGTGTTCATTGTATACTTCATAACCTTTTATTTATTCACAGACACTACATTACAACCATAGTTTTACAACAAAAGTTTAAAATATCTTAAAGTTTTAAATTACAGTACAGTTATTTTTACTCAGAAATTATTACTATCGTTTTGAATATTGCTTTCACATTCACTTCTATCCAACTTAGTTCAAAGTTCTAAAGGTATAGTTTCGTAGCACTCTCGCGTAGCACATACGTCAGCGGCCGTGGCGCGCGTTCTCCGTAGCGACCGACCCTCAACTGCCGAGCTACGAGCTGTCTACGCCGTAGTACACTTGGGCGGGAGCGATGACAAGTTTTTTTGTTGAATGTACCTACTTGATTTACTTATGTTTTTGTAGTTGTGATTTTTTTCGTGTGTAGACTGCATTTATTCATTTGAATAGTGAAATAGTAAACTGTTGTATCATAAAATGTCTTTTCAGATATAAATCGATCTATTGAAAGTAATATTTTCATTATGAATGGTTGCTTTAATTTGAAGTCAAAATAATTAACAAACTTAACTTAAGTAACACTAACCACTAAACACTACTAAGACTTACTAAATATTTTTAGTTTAACGCCTTATTTTGAAACCATCAAGATAAAGGATTTTATAATGCTTCTATGTAAAATAAAACAAACAAATTCATGTTTTACCGGCAAAACAATTGAAGTGCGAACTCAAACAAAAAACAGCCCAAAGCAAATTTTTAAGTGAGTACTCAAGAAAGAACTTTTAAGGAAGACGAAAGATTTAAATACTAAAACAAGTAGAATATAACATTCTTAGATGTTACCAAGAAGGAAAAAATGGAGGCTTTCCATTTCTGATAGAGTTTCATCGTTAGCGGGAAAAAGAAATATTTTTAGGTTAGTTTATCTAAATTTCAATTGTTTTTGTATTGCTTTGGCATAATATAACATAACTGTTCGAGAGGCACACAAATTTCGCCAGTTACGTTTAAGTCTCATGAAATAGAGCTAAGCTCACTCTACTTCCATCAACTGAGTACTAATCCTGAGTCTTGAATTCATGATGGCTCTGAAAACTCAATAACCTTGCTTGACCTGGGAATCGAAACCCGGACCTATTGTCTGAAGTAGGGCTTGCAACTGCAAGACTAAGTAGGTAGTAATTTTTTTTCTTTGTTGTTTGTGTTCGTTTTATTTTCCGTGAAGACTAACCGTTTTCGATTTTTCATGCTCTGATTTTTTATGTATCGTAAAATAATTTGAAAATACGCTTAAAATGGAACACTCTGTGTAGTATTTAAGTGCTACCAAATTCATGCATTATTGATATTTTCGATGTTTTAAATATCTAAGCGTGATTTAAATTATAGTACAATTAATCATGCATGCGAATCTATTTGATTTATTTTTATAAATAATTAATTATTTATGACAACACCCACATGAAGGTCAGGTGCACAATACCCATGATTCCCGATGTCCACCACCACTAGTTTGCACAGCGAAACCATAGTTAAAAATAATTTATGTCTCTGTCCAATAATGCAGCAACGGTGGCCAACGGAATTATTTAAAATATCGTGTCGATGTGCCTAGGGGAAAAATGTTAAAAGGTTGTTAAATTATTTAAAAAAATGTTTTGCTGTTCATCACTGGTGGATAAGCCGGTGGTGGACATCGGGAATCATCACACAAAACTTGCGTGATTTTATTCCCAGGATTCATGAGAAAAAGTTGAGCGTTTTTGTGTAGCATTCAGAATAAGCTTTGAAGATGACAGCATAAAAACATAATATCGTTGACTCTAGAACTAGTCAAACTAGTAAACTAGCCCTGTATGTTCTCCCCTGTGTATTCTTTACTAAAGAGTTTACCACCCTTAGGGCTCATTCACACGGCTTCCGTCATTGACGATCCGTCATAAAACACGATACGTCATGACGGACGGATGTTCATGTTTTATCAGCTAATGCGTCACAAAAAATTCACGACGTCGTGTTTTTTAACGTACGTGATTTTTAAAAGACGATAATTGATTTAAGACGTGTCTGTCATTTTTCGCGATTCGTGTTGCGTATGAACACGGGCATTTAACAAGCATTGCCGCCATCAAAAAAAGTGACAGATATTGAAAAAAGACGATACGTAAAAAAAACGTATCGTCCTCGTGTGAACGGGCTGACGGCGACATTGTTAAATTCTAGGCTACGGACAATGAGCCTCGGGCGCGGTGCAATGACCGCGAAGTGCTTTCTGAAAACCTAGTACGAATGCGCGGATTCAACAATTGAAAATTATTGTTTCATACGAAATATTTGCTTATCAATATCTATGGGTATCAAAGTATTATACATAGATAATGATAAAGTCTTAATATATTGCATTCTTAGATTATTGTTTTACACTTTTGCAACACACAGCTGCGGTAATTAATGTGATTAAAAAATTAAAATTGTGAAAAAGTTGGAACGTTACGGTTCGGTAATTAAAGTTAAGAATAAGTTGGAACTTTGACCTCCAATATCTCCGTAACTAGAAGGTTCCCAGGTATGGTCTAGAATAAAAAAAAATGTTCACAATGACGGGGATAACACGTGCCTTTCAGGTTCGTTAAGGGTTATTTACGCCCTTAATGAAACACATCAAAAGCGATCGTCAGTTGTCTAGACCTTGTGACCCCGCTGCCACTGGAACCATGTCTTAAAAACGATGACTGATTACTGGTATGATTAAATCGTCAGCTGCGACTTCTCAGCTTCATTATAACTTTCTGTTAGGCCGACGACGTGGCGACGTGACGGCCAACTAATCGTCGCCATCTCAATTCTCTCTCACCAAGTTTTTAATATTAAAATTTTTGACATTTACACAAACGGCCGATGTTAGGTGTTCGCTGTCGTCCAATGTTTTAATGATGAAACTTTTTGTATTGAGATGTTTGAGTGGTGCTTTTGAAACAGAAGTTACTTTTAGAGTTGTTTGGCTGTCACGTTTTGGTAAAGGGCTCTTGGAACTCGAAGTCGTGTTTTGTTGATAGGTCTATGTGCGAAATTTAACGTGACTTGAGGCGGATAGTTTTATCAAATTATTTTTGTGATTAACAAAACGTTTAAAAGACAGAATGTTTTTACTTGGAATGAACGAAACAAAACATAAATGTAAAACAATTTCTGTATAAAGGCAGGCAATAAAATATAGGGTGATTTGCTGTCATCCGTTGAAATGATCCATTTATATCTCCAACGTGATCTATCAGCGAAATTATGATAAATGGGTAAGCAACCGCTTTGAAATCTTACATAAAAGACATAAAATGAACAAACACCTGTTTTTATCTTGCTTAAACAATAGGGCTTAATCATGGGTTTAATCACACTTCACGCTTGAAAATTATCTCATAAACCAGCATCTAAAGCTAGAGTACCTTGTTAAAATTTACATTCACAACCTAATTCCGTACTGTAGGTGCAGAAAATTATGTGCACAATAAAAAATTTACGTGCCGGTCAAAATTTTATGAAAGGACTTCACAAACTTTAAACATGAAATAGGGAAGATACGTATCCGTCAAATTTACTCGGCTGTTTAATAATTTAGCAAAATATTTGAGAATATTTCGGTGTAAATGACAGAGCGATGGATCACTTACCATCCAAACTTTAGTCTCTTATAATGTCTAGGTATAAAGCTGTGTCTACAATGAATGGAGTGCAAATGGAGCGAGAACAAGCGAAGCACGATTTCACAAGGCGAGGCATGCTCTTTCGAGATCTAATCGTAAAACTAGGTCTCGGAAGAGCATGTCCGTCTACTATTGTAAACATTTCGAGCCAGGCTCGCCTAGTGTAGATTTAGCTTTAGAACCGCTTAAATCTGAGACAATAAATTCTACCTCGGATTACACAGTTGACTAATAGAGACGTATAAATTATTCATAATTTTCGCGACGTAAAAGGATTTTTTATTGAATATAGATTCAGTGTTTTTGGAATATCTAAGTCCATTTTTTGCCTTTTATAAATATAAATAATTTCAAACTACAAGCGCGTTATGCCCTAATCTCTCTCTGAAATAGTGAGGTAAAATACAGCCTGTTAGAAGTCTTATTTCTGTACCAAATCAAATTGAATAGAATATTTCCAAAAGTCCGGAGCATCATCAAGCCAAATTCAGTTTATTTTATTCGTATTCCTATTTTTTATCATGCAGGTATTTTTAAAACGTTAAATTTTAAATGTCGGCCATTAGCTATTTAAATGTCGCTCATCAATTTGTGAAACATACTACACTACACCTACTAGAAGAAATTGAAAAACCAAATGGATTAGTTACTACCACAAAATAATCAGCTCAAAAACCACTGAGACCAGTCCACACATAAAACATAGTTTTAGTCCCGTTCATAGAAACCGCGAACGCTAATTCCCCCACAAATCCAACCACATGAATATTTGCAGTTTGGTCCTACGAAAACTTTGGCTCCATAAATAAATCTAGAGAACAAACTTGACTATTGCTGGCATAGAATGATAGATTTCAATTGTTTTTCGTTGGTCGAGTCCGGTTATATTTTCGTAGTAGGCAAATGTTATTTATTGCTTTGGAATGATGGCTAAAAATGCAGATAGGTTTGTATTTTCAGACAAGTTGACAACTCTTTCCTGTGCTTTATGGAGAAGTTATAATGTTTGCAGATGTGTGTTTGTGGGTTTTTTTTTGGCTAATGTGATTTATTGTGTATTGTGTAATGTGATTTCTATGTGTGATTGTGAATCCTACTGTAACCCTTGAGATGTAAGGCGTTTAACAACTTTTTCTCTGTTACCACACATACATATGTAACATCACGCCTGTAATCCCCGAAGGATTAGGCAGAGGTGTACCTATAGTACACCTACATCACTATCCAATTTGTATATAACGCTATGACTTCCAAATAATACCGATGTTGCCCAATAATTGGCTTGTGGAGGTCAGATAACAAAGCCAGTAAAACACTGATATTTAGCCGTATTTGATTCGACTGAAAGCCGACCCCGACTTAATTGTGAAAAAGGTAGTCGGATGAAAACAAGGATAATAAAAACTATTCCAATCATCAACTCGAACTCTTCTTCACAAAATCGCAAAACTTTTACTAAAGTAACACTAAGTACATTATATTCAAGGAATGGAGTCTATTAATATAATGAAAAAGTCATATTTTACTTCCATTACGCCAATAACCGGCAACCGCCATTTTAGAAAGGCCTAGATTTCAAAGTTGGGTCTTATATTATTAGTTTACAAATGCCTTTCATTCATCCCTTTTGTGGCCCAACATTCTGATCCATACAGGACAGCAGGTCTAACCATGGTTTTATAAATCTATTTTTTAACTCAAGGGGAAAAATGTTTCATGGTTTCCCCTTGAGTTTAAGGGGAATGTGGGAGTCACACGTTGTTCCCGTGACCTGCTGCCATTTCATCCAACCCATGTTAATTCTGTGCTCAACACTCCGATCTATTTCGCCATCGCTTTGCATCGCTTGCCCTATTACACGAAACTTATACATAACTGGTAAAATATGGGGGGTGTACTATTAGGTACACCTCTGCGTCACGTTATGTTAAATGACTAAGTTTTTTTTAAAACCGCGCAACCCATGAGCGAATCGCTAGTAATGAAAATGACGTAAAAAACATAATAAAATTCCTAAAAAACACTAATAGTGTAGGACATGATGGTATATCCACAGAAATGATTAAATATGTATCGGAAAGCATTAGTGGCCATTTAAGTCACATTAATAATATATGCATAATACGAGGCACATATCTGGCAGGTCTTAAGACTGCCGTAGTAAAAGCTCTGTACACATATCTTAACTGAAGAATAAAAAGGCTTTAGAAAAGATAAAACTTTTAACATAGCCATTTTTACTTCTTGAATAAAGTTAATCAAAGCAAATATTGACCATAGAATACCTGTTTATTTATTCCATATATTGTGATATGAGTCAAGTTTTCGACTATGTAGATCACAATATCTTGCTTGATAAATTAGAAGCTTACGGAATAAGAGGAAATGTCCTGCTGCTAATTGAGTCTTATCTAAGAAATCGAAAGCAATATCTAGAAATTTCACGGGTAGATCCGAAAACTAAATACGAAAGAGTCTATAGGTCACGTGAGAGATTAATCTCATATGGTGTACCACAGGGGAGCGTGCTTAGCCTCTATTTATACTATATATAAATGACTTGCCCAAAGTGACGAAACATCACATGACTCTTTTTGTTGATGACAGTTCAGTTACTATTGATTGTACAAACAAACAAAATTATAATAATGAAATAACTAATACTATTAATTTAATAATAAAATGACTCAATAAAACCAATCTCAAAATAAATATTGATAAAATCAAACTAATGGCCATCAGTCAACGTAAAAATGTAACTATGAATATTCGCTATGATAATTATAAAATAAATCAAGTTAGCACATCCAAATTCTTAGGCTTAACCATAGACCAACGCTTGTTGGTAAGAACACACAAGGTAGAATTGGCTTAAGCTCGCTCCAGTCATAGGAACGGATGCTATTGTTACAGCATATCATGGAATGGCAGATTCGATATTAAGATGTGGCGTTATGTTTTGGGGGAACTGAGCCTATAAAGAACTAATATTTAAATCCTAAAAAAAGTTTATTCGGGCGATATGTTCGGTTTGAAAAGCACAGACACTAGTAAACCATTTTTATTCAATATAAAATACTGACACTGACCTGTTGTGCATATTTGAGGTTGCGGTATTTGTGAAAACCAACCCAAAGTTGTTTCCCAAGCTATCTGACTCAAATAACCGGAAACGACGACGCGTCAATATGTTATGTGCAAGACAGTCTAAGACAACCATGATGTATAACAGTGTTTTCTGCAAGGCACCAAATATATTATGATCACATACAAGAATCAATCAAAATCTTAAATGTTAATTTGTTTAGAAGACATTTAAAAAACTTTCTCATATCTGAATCATATTACAATATCGTGGAATTCCTATCGGAAAAAATCTATGGGATCTAAGTGGAATCTAAGAATCAATGCTGCTGCAATTTTAAATGACTTTATGATTGACTTCTTGGTAGTCATCTTGTTTTCAGTATATTATTACATGCACTTTGCAATAATAATTAAAATAAGTTACTCCTTTTCTTATTTAAATTGACATGCTTGTATTGCAAAGATTAGATAATTGTACTGTATCCATTGACAAACTTAATATTGTAGCCAGTGACATTTGATTTAATATTATGACATTTTTCAATTTATTGTAATTCAAATCAATGATTGGATTTTAATTTGTAAAATGGAATTATAATAATATTGTAATTGTTATTTAAAATGAGATTAATTGGTTATGATTTGCATGCCCATGTGAAGGCAGAGCATGGGGAACTAACTTGTATGACCACATCTATGTACCAATTATATACCCGTGTTTGCAAATGAATAAATGATTTGATTTGAAATAATTCAGTTATGTACATAAACGGTTTTTAATTTAGGCGGGGGAAGGTCTAATTCTATTTGTAGTTTGAGGTGACCTTTATGATTCAACATCACAATCTCTGCCTACGAGAGAGATGTTACTTCTAACAGTATAATTTTTTGAAATATTTTGAGAGTTGAAACGATATAATTATGTTAAGGGGTAACCAGAGGTGCCCTTTGTTTTCCACCCACGATTTCACGAAAACTGTATTTAGTCCTCATAAAATATTAGTCGGTAAGTACAGTTGAATTGTTTTATCACCCAAAGCTTGAATGTCGCTTACACATTATGGAATGACAATGTCTTCTATTGTCAAATTAAAGTAATTACTTGAGTTTAAGTAATTAATTATACAACCATTTTTATGCAATAGACCAGAATTTTAACGAAGTCTGAAGAGTGAAAGACAGCAATGCTAAGAATTCCAACTTTTGACAGTTCTTACTTCAAACAATTACCAAACTACAGAATTAAAATCGTGTCTTAAGTTATTACTTTTACTCAAATAATCACTTTGGCTTGTTTATGGATACGGGTGTAAGTGAAGTTCAAACACATGTGAGAGTTTGATCGTAGCAATCTTAGTGACATGTCAATTTATAGGGTTTTTTTTGTCGGATGAAGAAAGTGAACGACAACATTGACTTTGCACTAATATTTCTTCACAAATTTAAAATACGAATTGTCACTAAGTTTGAACAAACCATTTTTACTACCTGCCTCGTTGATCTAGTGTTTGCAAGCGCAACTGCTGAGCATGAGTTCCTGGGTTCAATTCCCGGGTCGGGCAAAGTGTAATTGGGTTTTCCCATGAGGAATTTTTCAATAGCAGCCGCAGAGTCTGGATTTGTGCCCGGTTGATGGCAGTAGGCTCGCTAGAACTTAAAAATATAACTGGTGAATTGTGGTTGTACTATTAGGTACACCTCTGCTTAACCCTTCGGTGATTACAGGCGTTTATTAGTTTCAAAGTCTTCGTCTGCATATTTTCTTTTTCAAGGTTATGACACTTTTGCAGCTAATGACTCTTGCCATTGCATTAGCTAATTAGATTCTCGCATTAATATGGAAATCTGTCTTTCAGAATAAAAACTTTAAAGGTCAAGTACAGATTTTATTTTAAAGGTTATTTATATGCAAAACAATTCTGCATGGGATTAGTAGTACGCAACCGCGCATATTATAATACTCGTAGGTATATATTTTTTTAATGGAAAAGATGTTAATACCGAACTTATTTCAGACGAAGTCGTCAAAACTTAGTTATGAAATAAAACATGCCACTAAATCTACCAAATTTTAATTTATTGCTCGTTTTTATAAACATATACTACCAAAATATAATAAACATGATTTTTTTAAACTGGCTTCGTGCGTGTTGAAAAAAATATTTTTCAAACGTTAGCGTGCTTCCAAAATTTTGAAAAGTCTTTTTGCTGCACTAACTAGGCACTTGGGACTTCACGAAAAACGAAGAGTCAGCACTTTAGTAATTACGCCAAAATTACGGCTGCATAATGTGGATATGCCTCCAAAAATTATGAAATTTTACTGGTAGACACCGGTAGTTGGTTTTATGTTATCCTATAAACAATTACACAACAAAACACGATGTTGTGTGTTTTGTACTTTAAAAACAACGTATGATTTTTATCCTTCTCGGCTTTGTGCTTGACAGTTTATTTATTTTTTTACATTATTACGACCAGACGGGTCAAGAATCCTATCTTATTACTTTATTTTGTACAAAACTTGTAGTGTTTTAAACCAAGATTGCACCTGTCTATTTAAGTTTTCAAGTGTGGTTGTCTTTTAATTTCCCATGTGGTTTTCTTGTGCATCTCTGCATTTTTCAGCTGATTCAAAACTTTGTTTTCCACTTTTGCAATTTTAAAATCTTTGCTACTCAATATTTAGACTTTGCAGACAGTATAAAACTATACGTGGGTTTAAAAAAACTATTCTTGCAAATAATAATTTATATGTTTAAATAAAAAAAGTTATCATTAGTTAAGTAAAAACTTGTGCATAATTTGTAATTTTATGGGTGCCAATGCCTGAAATAAACGATTTATTATTATTATTTCCTTTATTCATTTATCATTCTCACTTTTTAACATTTTTAAATATTTCTTAATAAAAAAAACATAAAAAAACATTTAAAAATACAAAAAAATACTTGTCCGCCGGTATCGGGAGCAGGGTCCAAGCTACCGGTGGTTAGGGCTCCAGAGATAGGAACCTCCTCACAATGCGAGCCGTATCGAGGAGTACTGCCTTCTGAATCAGGCCCTTGATCCAACCGCCTAAAGAGAGCCTCGAAAGATGTTCGTCGAGGCTCTTGGCCATAAGGCCATTGGCCGTCACGACAATCGGCACAATGATAGCCGAGTTCACATTCCACATATCGACAACCTCGTGTGCCAAGTCAAGATATTTTAATTGTTTCTCTTTCTCAGCTTTCACGAGGTTCTCGTCATGCGGAATGGTAACATCGACTATCATTACGCGGCGCGCTAATCGGTCTATCACCACAATGTCAGGTTTATTGGCGACAATAGTCCTGTCGGTAATGATAGACTGATCCCAGTACAACGTGACATGGTCTTTCTCGAGAACTGGGTCGGGCACATACTTGTAGTACGGTACCTCACATTCCACAAGTTTATATTTCAAGGCGAGTTGCTGGTGAATAATCTTGGCCACTTGGTTGTGTCTGTGTAAGTACTCGCCGTTAGCCAGACGAGAACATCCGGAAATTATATGTCTGATGGATTCACCCGGACGGTGACATGCCCGACACACGTCAACCGTCCCGTCCTTCATAATATATTTCCGGTAGTTGTTCGTCAACATAACTTCGTCCATAATCGCACAAACAAAACCTTCAGTTTCCCCAAAAAGGTCACCGAAACGTAGCCAGGATACGGACGCTAGAAAATCTACATCGGGCCCATGAAGAGCCCGGTAGAAGCGCCCGTGAAGCTCCTTGCCTTGCCATACTTCCTTGCGGTCATCGGTAGTAAGTACTACAGGTTTGCGCCAGTTCTCTTTAGCCATGGACAGTGGGGTAAGTCCCTTGTCCACTGCAACCACATCTCGGTGCATACCCACCTCGGCTTTTAAAAAATATTCCCTGAGACTGCACACCTCGCGATTGTGGAGGGTCTTCGCGTTTAAAAAGCCTCGACCCCCGCACTTCCGCGGGATGTACAGTCTCATCACCGATGATCGTGGGTGATGCATCCGGTTTGCGGTCAGCAGTGTACGGACTCTCCTATCCAAAGCGTCGAGTTCGGTCTGAGTCCATTTGAGTATGCCGAAAGAGTACATTAAAACCGGCATGACCCAACCGTTGAAGGCGCGCACCTTGTTCCCGCCTGAAAGAAGGCTATTTAATACTTTCTTCAGGCGACCGAAGAAACGCTCCCTCAACGATTGCTTCATGTCAGTTACGTTAATGCCCAACGCTTCCGACATACCCAAATACTTATAGCATTCGGACGAGGAAAGGGATCTTAGGTGTATGGAATCCGAGAGCTGAATTCCCTCGGATTCCATAATCTCCCCTCGCTTTACATACATGACTGCACATTTGTCCACACCAAATTCCATCCTGATGGCGCTACTAAAAGTTTCAGTTATTTTCAGTAGCTCCATCAGTTGCAATTTGTTGGGGGCAAAAAGTTTCAGATCATCCATGTAAAGAAGGTGAGATATGACCTGACCACCTCTCCTCAACCGGTAGCCTAGACCTGAATCCTCCAGCAATGTGCTTAGAGGATTCAGGGCTAGACAGAACCAAAGTGGGCTCAGACTGTCGCCCTGGAATATTCCCCGTTTAATCCATACAGGCTCATCATTCCCCTGGATTTGTTGACATCCTGGATATCGAAGGACCGTCCTCCATTGCCCCATACAGGACTCAAGGAAGGCGCGTAGAGTTGCATCAATTTTGTACAACTCCAGCACCCTCATGAGCCATGTATGTGGCACCGAGTCGTAGGCCTTCTTATAATCTATCCAACATGTCGACAAATCCTTGCGGGATCGACGAACCTGTTGGCTAATGGCCATGTCAATGAGGAGTAGCTCCTTAGTACCACGGGACCCGTTCCTACATCCATTTTGAGAGGCCGACATAATGGAATTACCGTCGATGTGTTTGTTAATTTTCGCTCTCAAAATGGATGTAAGAAGTTTATACACCGTCGACAAACACGTGATCGGTCTATAATTCTTGGGTTCCGTAGGACTACCTGACTTATGGAGCAGGTGGGTAACGCCTGTTGTTAAAAACTGTGGTAGCGACCCAGACTCTAAAGATGACTGGAATTGAGATGCGAGGCGACTGTGCGAACTACTAAGCCACTTGAGCCAGAAGTTGTGCAGCCCGTCCGGTCCCGGTGATTTCCAATTCGGCAACGAACGGACTGCTCTGGCTACGTCTAATGGTGTAATGAGAACTGCTTCCATTTCTGGGATAGATTCGCACACTCGCTCGACATCTCGTATCCAGTCAGCCTCAGAATGACAGACGGGTACCGACCAAATGCTGCTCCAGAAAGAACTCGTGGTGACATCATCCGGGCGGCACACGTCTGCCACATTTTGCTCGAGTCGCTCCCAAGCTTTGTATACCCACCTCTCATCGCTTTGGAACATGCGATTCTGCGAGTACCGATTAACCCGCCGCTTATACCGCCGAATACGGTTCGCCCATGCATACACTTTCTGCTTCAGGAAGTCGATGCGCTCTGTGACACGGGACATGTATTCTTGAGGACTGATTCCAGTCCCCGAGAATGCCCGTTTCACAAAGCGCATTACACGTGGTCGTGTATTGCCCTCCCTGAAGCAGTATAGTTTGCCGATGAGTGCCCTGGCCCCGTCGATACGGCGCTCGATCCTGCACTGCCAGGCCGGTACGGCTGGTTTTGGTCGTGTAGCTACGTCACAATTTGGGAATTTGACATTAGCTAAACGACATGCCGCAACAGCCCCACAATACAGGATCGAGTGTGTATCAACGAGGTCCTCGCTACTCTCGAATAGATTCTTAAGTTGCGAGTCCAAGGCACACACCAGCGCCTTATTTTTCTTATGCATGGGTAACCGTGGTAATCGGGGCCTAAGTTCGGTGAGAGTGTATCGATACTCACGAAGCGCATCCTCCAATGCGCTCCTCAATCGGATGTTGCACTGGCTACTTACCGTGGCAACCATATCATCTTCCTCTTCAATAACGTAATTGGACCGCGGTGGGATTGCGTCAATACTTGAAGTTTGCACCACGGTTTGTGACAGAGTCAAGACAATATGGTTACTCAGTACCTCTGAGCGCAGCCTATCAAGTGCGGCGTCGTCCAACATGTGATTGCGCTGGATGACCCGCACCTGATCCGATAGTCGTTGGGATGAGACGTTGACGGTTGGTTCAAGATCCTGGAACAGAGACAGCATCCTAACACGGTACGCAGTGAGGTTAGTTCCCCCCTCTGTAGACCCGTAGTATGCGCGCATGACGTTCTCATTTATTGGCTGAGTCCATCTCATGCGCTGCACACAACCACCGGCAGCGGGGACCCGGCTCGGGGCCGGATGGCCCCTAGGTCCCAAGCTCCTCGGTGGCCGGCCTCTCCCCTGCCGACGAACAGGTGTTGGCGACGTCGGCGGGGAGAAATATTCGTCGCTCGAGCTCGACGCAACTGCCGCTGCGGGTGACAACGGTGATCCGGGGTCCGGCGGCGGCGAGGCGGAGCTGAGCGACGAGTCCGGGGGTGGTGGGTGTGCGCGTCGGGAAGCTGCTCTTGTTATCATCTTTGTCGTCGTTTATTCATCCGTTATTTCATAAAAATTACATATTGTTTCATGACATCTGTCATCTGCTTGTCGGCAGATTTCATCATCGTTTTTGGCTCTGATTCGATTGATAAAACAGGTTTTAAATAATTTCGTATTAGTATTTGAGCTGGAAAATAAATATTGCAAACACAGATGGAGGATGGAGGTTTAGAAACGGATATTTGAAAATAAAATTTGGAGAATTAACGGCCGACGTGCAACTGACAGCAAGAGTTGCCAGTTATTTTTATTATTATTTCCTTTATTCATTTATCATTCTCATTTTTTAACATTTTTAAATATTTCTTAATAAAAAAGACATAAAAAAACATTTAAAAATACAAAAAAATAGTTGTCCGCCGGTATCGGGAGCAGGGTCCAAGCTACCGGTGGTTAGGGCTCCAGAGATAGGAACCTCCTCACAATGCGAGCCGTATCGAGGAGTACTGCCTTCTGAATCAGGCCCTTGATCCAACCGCCTAAAGAGAGCCTCGAAAGATGTTCGTCGAGGCTCTTGGCCATAAGGCCATTGGCCGTCACGACAATCGGCACAATGATAGCCGAGTTCACATTCCACATATCGACAACCTCGTGTGCCAAGTCAAGATATTTTAATTGTTTCTCTTTCTCAGCTTTCACGAGGTTCTCGTCATGCGGAATGGTAACATCGACTATCATTACGCGGCGCGCTAATCGGTCTATCACCACAATGTCAGGTTTATTGGCGACAATAGTCCTGTCGGTAATGATAGACTGATCCCAGTACAACGTGACATGGTCTTTCTCGAGAACTGGGTCGGGCACATACTTGTAGTACGGTACCTCACATTCCACAAGTTTATATTTCAAGGCGAGTTGCTGGTGAATAATCTTGGCCACTTGGTTGTGTCTGTGTAAGTACTCGCCGTTAGCCAGACGAGAACATCCGGAAATTATATGTCTGATGGATTCACCCGGACGGTGACATGCCCGACACACGTCAACCGTCCCGTCCTTCATAATATATTTCCGGTAGTTGTTCGTCAACATAACTTCGTCCATAATCGCACAAACAAAACCTTCAGTTTCCCCAAAAAGGTCACCGAAACGTAGCCAGGATACGGACGCTAGAAAATCTACATCGGGCCCATGAAGAGCCCGGTAGAAGCGCCCGTGAAGCTCCTTGCCTTGCCATACTTCCTTGCGGTCATCGGTAGTAAGTATTACAGGTTTGCGCCAGTTCTCTTTAGCCATGGACAGTGGGGTAAGTCCCTTGTCCACTGCAACCACATCTCGGTGCATACCCACCTCGGCTTTTAAAAAATATTCCCTGAGACTGCACACCTCGCGATTGTGGAGGGTCTTCGCGTTTAAAAAGCCTCGACCCCCGCACTTCCGCGGGATGTACAGTCTCATCACCGATGATCGTGGGTGATGCATCCGGTTTGCGGTCAGCAGTGTACGGACTCTCCTATCCAAAGCGTCGAGTTCGGTCTGAGTCCATTTGAGTATGCCGAAAGAGTACATTAAAACCGGCATGACCCAACCGTTGAAGGCGCGTACCTTGTTCCCGCCTGAAAGAAGGCTATTTAATACTTTCTTCAGGCGACCAAAGAAACGCTCCCTCAACGATTGCTTCATGTCAGTTACGTTAATGCCCAACGCTTCCGACATACCCAAATACTTATAGCATTCGGACGAGGAAAGGGATCTTAGGTGTATGGAATCCGAGAGCTGAATTCCCTCGGATTCCATAATCTCCCCTCGCTTTACATACATGACTGCACATTTGTCCACACCAAATTCCATCCTGATGGCACTACTAAAAGTTTCAGTTATTTTCAGTAGCTCCATCAGTTGCAATTTGTTGGGGGCAAAAAGTTTCAGATCATCCATGTAAAGAAGGTGAGATATGACCTGACCACCTCTCCTCAACCGGTAGCCTAGACCTGAATCCTCCAGCAATGTGCTTAGAGGATTCAGGGCTAGACAGAACCAAAGTGGGCTCAGACTGTCGCCCTGGAATATTCCCCGTTTAATCCATACAGGCTCATCATTCCCCTGGATTTGTTGACATCCTGGATATCGAAGGACCGTCCTCCATTGCCCCATACAGGACTCAAGGAAGGCGCGTAGAGTTGCATCAATTTTGTACAACTCCAGCACCCTCATGAGCCATGTATGTGGCACCGAGTCGTAGGCCTTCTTATAATCTATCCAACATGTCGACAAATCCTTGCGGGATCGACGAACCTGTTGGCTAATGGCCATGTCAATGAGGAGTAGCTCCTTAGTACCACGGGACCCGTTCCTACATCCATTTTGAGAGGCCGACATAATGGAATTACCATCGATGTGTTTGTTAATTTTCGCTCTCAAAATGGATGTAAGAAGTTTATACACCGTCGACAAACACGTGATCGGTCTATAATTCTTGGGTTCCGTAGGACTACCTGACTTATGGAGCAGGTGGGTAACGCCTGTTGTGAAAAACTGTGGTAGCGACCCAGACTCTAAAGATGACTGGAATTGAGATGCGAGGCGAGTGTGCGAACTACTAAGCCACTTGAGCCAGAAGTTGTGCAGCCCGTCCGGTCCCGGTGATTTCCAATTCGGCAACGAACGGACTGCTCTGGCTACGTCTAATGGTGTAATGAGAACTGCTTCCATTTCTGGGATAGATTCGCACACTCGCTCGACATCTCGTATCCAGTCAGCCTCAGAATGACAGACGGGTACCGACCAAATGCTGCTCCAGAAAGAACTCGTGGTGACATCATCTGGGCGGCACACGTCTGCCACATTTTGCTCGAGTCGCTCCCAAGCTTTGTATACCCACCTCTCATCGCTTTGGAACATGCGATTCTGCGAGTACCGATTAACCCGCCGCTTATACCGCCGAATACGGTTCGCCCATGCATAAACTTTCTGCTTCAGGAAGTCGATGCGCTCTGTGACACGGGACATGTATTCTTGAGGACTGATTCCAGTCCCCGAGAATGCCCGTTTCACAAAGCGCATTACACGTGGTCGTGTATTGCCCTCCCTGAAGCAGTATAGTTTGCCGATGAGTGCCCTGGCCCCGTCGATACGGCGCTCGATCCTGCACTGCCAGGCCGGTACGGCTGGTTTTGGTCGTGTAGCTACGTCACAATTTGGGAATTTGACATTAGCTAAACGACATGCCGCAACAGCCCCACAATACAGGATCGAGTGTGTATCAACGAGGTCCTCGCTACTCTCGAATAGATTCTTAAGTTGCGAGTCCAAGGTTATTATTATTATTATTAGTCCAAGTCTATTATTATTATATTATTAGATTTTACACTCCTCCTTTTAAATTGAACTGAAACAAAATAACCCCATATTTTAGTGGAAATCCTAAACTGTATGCAATGACACCGATCATTAAATTTAATTGATCAATTTGACCATCCAATTAAGAGCACAGCAACGAGCGTCATTCCTCCACCACGTTTTAATTGGCAAATAACATTATTTGAAAATGTATCAGTTGTGTTATCTTAATTGCACTGATTAAAAATATTTTATTGCATCAATTGTATGAATACGCTTTGTTTGAGTAACGGGACAGTGTTTAATATGTGAAAGATCTTGTTTTTTTTTTATCTAATCTGGTTTTTCTTATCTTTGGCTATATGTATGTGGGTGTATTATTAGGTATACCTCTGCCTTACCCTTAGAGGATGACTGGCGTGATTTTATATAATGTTATGTTATAAAATATTACATCATTTTTAATATACAAAATTCATTCATTTCACCTACAACAACAAAAACCCAGTACTGCAACATTTTCCTCATGCCAGTTTATGTTTTTCGGGAAACATAATCACTAAGAACATTATTTTCTGTCAATCAAACATCCGTTTTCATAACGTGGACATTCCATCTACCATATTTCTTATACAAATAACCTCACTACATTTCCATGAAACGGTTTTCCAGTCTCTGTGACAGAGGCGCGTATGTTTTTTTCTCACGGGTAGAGCCGACTTTCTTGTGACGTCACAACCAGGTCACGCCAGACAGCCCGGAGCTACACACATGCCCACAAAAGTACGTGTAGATAAACTAACGGGGTAAGCAGAGATAATGTAGTACATATAATTAAATCAAGGGATAAAAGAAGGTGTCTGAGAGGATTTCCTTGATAAAAATATATTTTTCAGGGCAAATACTGCAGACTATGAGAAGGTCCTCTGCTTATTGGCTATTCAAGTATCATCCATCAATTTAATCGAGGTGGAATCGACTCAGGAGATGGATTACCTAATGAGTATTTCATTCCAACCAATAGTAACAAGGTTGTGGAAGGTCTGTAGTGTTCCACGCGCGCCTCTCTTAGACGTAACGGGGGTAGTTTTACACCTCACTCCCCCCTGGGACGAAGCCCGCAGGTTAAGCGGGCTGGCACTAGTCCGGGGCAGCGGAAGTCGCAGTAGATCCCGCTTGCCGCTGACGCAAGTGTGCGAGGGAACACCGGTTTGGTTTTAGTCAGTACGAGCCTGTCAGACCCCTCCGTTTCTCCCAGGGCGGCGGACATTCAATGAGGATTTCCACATCGAGAAAAAAGAAAAAAGGTATCGCGAGTCTAACTAAGGGTATCGCATGAAACCGTGCGAAACTCCGAATTTAACGACTTCAGAAGTCACGCACTCCAACTAGGTTTGACTTAAATAATCGGTGTTCAAAAAAAAAATTAAAATAAAGTAACATTACATAACATCACGCCTGTAATCCCCGAATGGTTAGGCAGAGGTGTACTCAATAGTACACCCACATTTCTCCAGTTATGTTTTTACGTCTCATGTAATAGGAGGCGGGCTTATTGCCATCAACTGGGTACAAATCCAGATTAGTAACTGCCAACGAGACTTTCCTGATGGGAAAACCCAGTAACACTTTGCCCGACCTGGTAATCGAACCCAGGCTCTCATACTCCGCGATCACTAGACAACGAAGCAGTCAACCAAAATAAAGTACTACAAACTAAAATAAAGTAGGTACTCACACAATAATGCGATTGCAAAGTTATCTTTGAATTTGGCTTGTTTCTAAACCCACAACGTATTGCCTAAGCATGGGCTTAAAACTACTAAGCTTTGAGTGGATATCCGATAAAGCCTCAGAGATAAAATTGAATCCTTCGATCAATATGGATGTCTGAAACCAGTATAAACAAACTGGTTTGTACCAGTTTCTTAATACTGGTTAGTACAAGGCGCATGAGTTGCGAATTTCAGAAGCATCTGTTACATAAAGTGCAACTGGCATTTGTATTTCAGATTTTACTTCAACGAAATAATAAGTGATACTAATTATGAGTTTCACCAACTGGACACACGTGTGTCCAGTCTTTCGTGTCGAGTTGGTGACATACCCCATTTTACAATACTTAAGCCTCCCACACACAGGCGCAGCGCGTCACGCGACGTTAAAATCTCCGTAGAACAAATTGTATGAAAACGCGTGCGCGTGTTCACACTGGCGCGTCACGACGCTTTGCGTTTCAGATAATTTAATAACTTTTCGATAGCGCCGCGCGCGACGCGGCGTGAAGCGCGGCGCTCGGCGCCGAAAAACAAAAATACTCGTAGAACATTTTGTATGAAAACGCCGGCGTGTGTTCACACAGCGCGCGTGACGCCTCGGCGTGACGCGCGCTGTGTGAACACACGCAGGCGTTTTCATACAAAATGTTCTACGAGTATTTTTGTTTTTTGGCGCCGAGCGCGGCGCGCGTCTCACCGCGTTCTCGATAGGATCGAGTATCGAAAAATCCTAACCTAACCTAACCTATCCCTTTTCTCCAGGTGGAAATCCTTAATTAATGTCCTCCGCCTTGGGGAGAGCGGAGCGTGTTAACTAAAATCACCCCGATGTTCAGTCCCACACTTGCATCGGGGGGCAGCGCTATCCTGATGTGACTTCCGATGCCCGGAACTGGTGCTGACCCATTTGACAAGCGGGTGTCTGCTGCGGGGTGGGTGGACGCTCATCTCAACCTTACCTAACAGCTCGATCCATTCCGATCTCAGTATTTGAGACTGGCAACAAGTTCACAAGACGCGTGCGTGCACCTGTGTGTCGGGTAGATCAAAGGGCCGGAACTGCGTGACGCTTTGCCGCTGGCAGCTGCGGCAAATGCTAGGCGGCTGCATTGGCATGTTGGTAACATTTTTTTTCCCGATCTTGGGGAAAAAAATTCGTTCTTAGGGAATTCGTAATGGTTAAAAAGAGAATCAAGAGACACTTTACGGCCAAATTTGCAATTGCATAATTTAACTTGCGTATAATATAATCTGGCTCTGGGCACAGCCAGACTTCCGGGCCATTTCCCCGTATCATGTTTTTCGAGCGCACGTATTCTCTGTGTCTGAGGTCCAAATGATGGGTTCTTCATTAGATGACAACGCCGTTTTGTTGTTAGCAATAGCCATTGAGGGAGATAGAACGCAGGTAAGTCATAAAATTAAATTACATAATAACATCACTGAAAATTTGTTAGAATTTGGCAATCCCTAAAGGTAATTCGATTCCTGAAGTTATATGGAACAATAGTAAAAGTGAGAAGAAAGAAAGAAAACGAACAAGCGCCGCTTTTTAGGGTTCTATGGCCTAATGGCAAAACCGAAACCCTTTTAATTAAACAAAAGTGAGATTTGGTATATTTTCTGCTCCAACCACAGATATAACTTGGTTTTAATAGTTTGTTCTAGAAATAATACGAAATACGATCAATATTCTTAACTGACTCGAAAAGGTAGGAGATGAATAAATAAATATGTTAGATTTTATTAGTGTGTATGTTCAGCGATAATTCTCATTTGCGCCGGTCGATTTCAATAATCCTATTTAATTAGAAAGGGGGTATCTTAGGGCCAACCCTAAGATAACCCCTTTCTAATTAAAATGCGTGTTTAATGAACTTCGCCTATGCTGGTGATTTTTTGATACCAATGTTGATGGTCAATAAGCCAATAACAAGAATTGGTGTAGGAAACGGTAGAGTACTCTTCTGAGACCATTTAAGTTTGGTGAAGGTCCAATGAAAATCTTCGGAGATAGATAACAGAACTCAATAAATGACGTCAAATGTGCCGTGATTGTTGCAACCACTTCTATATGTATAGTTTATATAATTTCATTATATTACATCACGCCTGTATATTCTGAAGGAGTACGCAGAAGTGTAAAAAAAAAGTTGTTTGCGGTGACATATTCAATACTATGCGTGCATAAATATTCATCCCGTCTACGGAACCTTTCACTGTAGGTATGTGGTACGCACCTAGCTGATGTTTTGACTTATTACCTATCTGCCATTTGTCATTCGATGACCAGACTTGTCAACTGTAAAATAAGTATGGAACTAATAAGTACTAAACAAATACATATTTAAGGGAACTCGATTCTATTACGATGATACTACTCACTCGATATCCATCCATACGAGTCCGCGTGATGGATTCGTTCATCTAATTTAAGAGATCTTTTTTTTCTATTGCTTTCGCTCACATAAATACATTTTTATCTTATTATATAATAAATATACTATTTATAATTATCCTTAAACAAGGTTAAAAAAAGGTTAACTGTCAAACAGATCTCAATACATATTGAATTAGCAGACGTGTGTGCAATTTTTACCAATTGTATTTCGACTGACGAATTGAATAAAACTGTCGAATCGAAGAAACTGGCAAATTATGGCAACTGTCGAGTTGACGCAAGTGACGAGTGAGGGAAACTGACCAGTGTTACATGGATTCATACCTACACATTTTTAGATCTTACCGATCATTTTCTATTATACCTCGATAACTAAGTAATAAATCGATTATTTTGTTAATACAATAAAGTTTCTTTTCTCGTTTCATAGATTGTAAAATGCTGCTGCACTTGGTGATTTCTGTGAGAAAAAAATAAAGGTTGCGAATCGAGTTCCTTTAAATTCTTTTCTTAGTACTTAATAGTTCCGTGATTATTTTATCAGTTGATAACTCTGGTCCAAGGAACTTATATACTAACTGGAATGAGTACAAACAAAATTTTGATATGAAAAACCGTTTTAAGATAAACTTTATTTCAAACACATAAGAGTTCGTTTTACTTTAATTCATTCAAAGAGGGGAAAATACTTCAGAGCGAGATAGCTTCGCGGGTGGAGTGTGTCCTTGTAAACCGTAACGGGATTAATTTAACATTCAAATACTAAATATTAAAATAAATATTTCTTGCGAAATGGAATTCCTTGGTAGCAACTTACAACCTATGAATTCAAGAAACTCATATAAGAACTGCATGGCCACGAAATAAAAAAAAAACGTAAATAATATGGCCGAAACACTTTCGCGTTGAAGTCGTATTTTTGCGTTCTGAAGTGCTAAAAATATGTATTTGTTTAGTACTTATTAGTTCCATGCTTATTTTACATTTGACAAGTCTGGTCATCGAATGACAAATGGCAGATAGGTAATAAGTCATTTGTATTGAGATCTCAGTTTGACAGTTAACCTTTTTTAACCCTGTTTAAGGATAATTATAAATAGTATATTTAATAAATAATACGACAAAAATGTATTTATGTGAGCGAACGCAATAGAAAAAAAAGATCTCTTAAATTAGATGAACGAATCCATCACGCGGACTCGTATGGATGGATATCGAGTGAGTAGTATCATCGTAATAGAATCGAGTTCCCTTAAATATGTATTTGTTTAGTACTTATTAGTTCCATACTTATTTTACAGTTGACAAGTCTGGTCATCGAATGACAAATGGCAGATAGGTAATAAGTCAAAAAATCGGCTAGGTGCGTACCACATACCTACAGTGAAAGGTTCCGTAGACGGGATGAATATTTATGCACGCATAGTATTGAATATGTCACCGCAAACAACTTTTTTTTCACACTTCTGCGTACTCCTTCAGAATATACAGGCGTGATGTAATATAATGAAATTATAAAAAACTATACATATAGAAGTGGTTGCAACAATCACGGCACATTTGACGTCATTTATTGAGTTCTGTTATCTATCTCCGAAGATTTTCATTGAACCTTCACCAAACTTAAATGGGACTACCTCAGAAGAGTACTCTACCGTTTCCTACACCAATTCTTGTTATTGGCTTATTGACCATCAACATTGGTATCAAAAAATCACCAGCATAGGCGAAGTTGATTAAACACGCATTTTAATTAGAAAGGGGTTATCTTAGGGTTGGCTCTAAGATACCCCCTTTCTAATTAAATAGGATTATTGAAATCGACCGGCGCAATTGAGAATTATCGCTGAACATACACACTAATAAAATCTAACATATATTTATTTATTCATCTCCTCCCTTTTCGAGACAGTTAAGAATATTGATCGTATTTCGTATTATTTCTAGAACAAACTATTAAAACCAAGTTATATCTGCGGTTGGAGCAGAAAATATACCAAATCTCACTTTTGTTTAATTAAAAGGGTTTCGGTTTTGCCATTAGGCCATAGAACCCTAAAAAGCGGCGCTTGTTCGTTTTCTTTCTTTCTTCTCACTTTTACTATTGTTCCATATAACTCCAGGAATCGAATTACCTTTAAGGATTGCCAAATTCTAACAAATTTTCAGTGATGTTATTATGTATGTAATTTAATTTTATGACTTACCTGCGCTCTATCTCCCTCAATGGCTATTGCTAACAACAAAACGGCGTTGTCATCTAATGAAGAACCCATGATTTGGACCTCAGACACAGAGAATACGTGCACTCGAAAAACATGATACGGGGAAATGGCCCGGAAGCCTGGCTGTGCCCAGAGCCAGATTATATTATACGCAAGTTAAATTATGCAATTGCAAATTTGGCCGTAAAGTGTCTCTTGATTCTCTTTTTAACCATTACGAATTCCCTAAGAACGAATTTTTTTCCCCAAGATCGGGAAAAAAAAATGTTACCAACATGCCAATGCAGCCGCCTAGCATTTGCCGCAGCTGCCAGCGGCAAAGCGTCACGCAGTTCCGGCCCTTTGATCTACCCGACACACAGGTGCACGCACGCGTCTTGTGAACTTGTTGCCAGTCTCAAATACTGAGATCGGAATGGATCGAGCTGTTAGGTAAGGTTGAGATGAGCGTTCACCCACCCCGCAGCAGACACCCGCTTGTCCAATGGGTCAGCACCAGTTCCGGGCATCGGAAGTCACATCAGGATACCGCTGCCCCCCGATGCAAGTGTGGGACTGAACATCGGGGTGATTTTAGTTAACACGCTCCGCTCTCCCCAAGGCGGAGGACATTAATTAAGGATTTCCACCTGGAGAAAAGGGATAGGTTAGGTTAGGTTAGGATTTTTCGATACTCGATCCTATCGAGAACGCGGTGAGACGCGCGCCGCGCTCGGCGCCAAAAAACAAAAATACTCGTAGAACATTTTGTATGAAAACGCCTGCGTGTGTTCACACAGCGCGCGTGACGCCTCGGCGTGACGCGCGCTGTGTGAACACACGCCGGCGTTTTCATACAAAATGTTCTACGAGTATTTTGTTTCTTGACGCCGAGCGCGGCGCGCGCCACGCCGCGCCTGTGTGTGAGGCTTTGCGTTGCGGCGTCACCGCTATGCCGCAAAGCGCGACAAAACGCGTCTGTGTGAACGAGGCTTAACAGTTATTAACTTAAGTTTTTTACCGCAGTCGGGTTTTTTAGTTTTTTAATTACTTTTTTGCGAATATGGTGTTGCTCTCATAGAGGAAGTTGTTCAGTGTGATTGTTTGTGATACACCCTAAAATATGATCACACTTGTCTTGTACACGCAGTACAATTATTTTTGGCCGTTGTATTTTTTGATTAATAAATAATATCAGCGCAGCGTTTGTATTTTACTGTCCAGTATGAACAAGAAATATATTTAATGAAGTTTTTAAAAGAGAGGCCTCCTCATAACGTTTTTAATTAAGTAAGTAACCTCTTTTTGCTTAATGTAGGTCACAAATTGTTACACCAAAATGTGCTTTATTTAAAACAAAAAGAGAAAAAAATACTTGCTTTTTACAAATTACAAACAGTCGTATAAATAGTCAATCCAATTTAAAAAATAATGTAATCATTTTAATGAGCAATCCAAAATACCAAATGACAGAGCCTATCTAGTATAAAGTAGTATTTAATTACCGATAGGTGACGACTGACTAGATTCAATTATATATATTCCGAAAGATCCTCAGTATTACTCAAAGGCAAATAAAATACCGTCATATATTCTGAAGCGAATATTAATGAGTGTTATCTTTACAGGATTACTAATACAAAACATGTTCAGTACCAGTATCACAACATGTTCCTGTAACACCATGTATGTGTGTTACCGGTAATACCTGCAATACCGGTAATGCTGCTCATACCTGTAGTCAGTGTAATTAAATGGAATTACACTTGATGGCAACATGGCAACACTCGCAGCAGGTAAGGAGTTGTTAAATCTCGAGGATTGTAAAGTTTTATTGGTGTATCAAGAGATTGTTGCTATGTTGTTGATAGCTATTCGCTTGCTCATTGGTGTAGAGATGAAATACTTACCTAAAGTAGTACAAAGAGTACTTTCGAGGATGACGATATACCGAAGAGGTATACTCGGAGATACCTCAGTTAAGAAAGACATCAAAAAATAATTTCTACTAAAAAGTTAATGCTCAATTTTAAAGTACAATTAAAAATGTTAGTACTATCAATTCTTTAAGTATCAGTTATGCTTTGTTATCGTTATTTTAACGAGCATTTATAACTTTTGAAGAAAATAGCTACAGGGATGATACAGGGTGGAAGCCGTGGAAGGTACACCAGCTACCTTTTTTTTAAATTACCGATTAAAAATTGATTACTTCTAAAATCTTTTTTATTGTTATAAGCCCGGTTTATTCTTCAGTACAGTTCTTCAGTAAATAGGTACATATTTACGTGAACTATTTTGGTACCGAAGTCACATACAAGGTGCGACAGTGATACAAGAATAGATCAGTAAGACGTGCCAATCATTGTCACGTGTGTACACGTGAAATTAAAAATGAAAAGAGAAAGTGAAGAGATGAAAAGAGATTGAAAAAATGAAAGGCTACGGAATAACAAGAGGCTGCTTACAAGCAGCCTCTTGTTATTCCGTAGCCTTTCATTCTTTCAATCTCTTTTACAGAAATTGTTTGTTCATACGGAGTTGTTAGCCTGTTGCGATCAATAGCAGCAAATAACTCTATCTATCCTTGTAACCCTTGGATTTAGACCAACGGAACAAGGATAAACCATACCTGTGTTGGGATATAAGATACTTTTTATCCCAGCATTTTGTTCCCGTGGGATAATTTTCGACCTACCCGGGGGCGATGCCGCTGGCAAAAGCTCGTGCTTGAACTTGATCTTTATTTTAGCAAATGTTAACTGTAAATATAATACTCCGAACATCTTTTCCCTTATATAAGGCACAACGCAAGTCGTTTTATATTACGCGGAATTATCTCAAGAATAGATCTTCAGCAAAATTCGGTGAAAACGTTCTTATTATTTTCATAGGGACAAATCAATATGGAATAATTGAAAATATTTCCTTTTTATGAGGAAGGGAAGCCACTAGAGGCGGTCGGGCAATAAAAATGGGGCTACGCAAACAAAACAGTCGCTATCGAACTCCACGCCATAGCTCAGCAATATGTCTGTTATTATAATAATGTATGAACATGGTGGAAGGGACACCGACGCGACGGAAACCACACACTCAGTACATCACTCCCCCCACAAGAAATTATTCGTCGGTTATTTAAAAAAAAAACAGCTGTTTCCTACAAAAGTGCAACACCTACGCGGTCAAAATGTTTGGAACAGCAGATTTTTTTTTAAATAACCGACTAAAAATTTCTATGTGGGGGGGTTTAGAATGATGTACTGAGTATGTGGTTTACGTTTTCGGGTCGGTGTCCCTTCCACCCCGTATATTTATATTACATACATATACATATATGTACATACATTAGGAGCTCTTGGCTAAGTAATAACAGCCGCTCGGGTCGATCTTTAGGTTAAGCGACGCTTGAGTAGGTCGCTCCGTGCCTCGGAAAGCACGTTATGCCGTTGGTCTCGGCTGTCATTTGTACATCTATGACAGTGGTTAAAGGTAGTCAGTAGCCCGAAAGTCTCACGACCCTTCTTACCAAGAAGAATTGTATTACCCAGTACTAACTGGGTTGTGAAGGTCAGATAAGCAGTCGCTCCACGTGAAATGCTGGTATTTAGCAGCATCCGGTTAGACTGGAAGCCGACCCCAACATAGTTGGGAAAAGGCTAGGCAGATGATTATAAACCAATTTTTTTTGGTTTTTATATACGATCTTTGTTTATAAGGCCATCACTATGTTTCAAATTAATTAACATTCCACAACACACGACATTGGTAGCATATTAGGCCCATTATCCTTTAAGCACTTAATTATGTTTTTGCGTTAATTATTTATTCACATAATCTGATTCCTCCGTAAATCACAAAGCAGTAAGTATTAATAACTAATTAAACTCCATAGTAATTATATTCAACCATCGTCCTCTAAGCTGTGGTCAGAGGGCCGAGGAGTCAGACGGGTCGGAGGGGTCAGACCCCCGTCCACTTCCCCGTTATGAATGTGCCAATCATTACGCCATTATCTTCACATTTGCGAGTACGGCCTCGTTAATTATTAATTAGACATAATTACCGGATACCGTATTTACCGGATATCTGACAAGATATCCGGCAAATACGACGAAGTAAATATTTAACAAGAGTTTAATATCAAATATCGGTAACGAGTAGTTTCGCTTCTCTTAAAATAATAATAATAATAAATTATTTATTTATTTATTTTAACTTCATGTACAAACACTATTGTACACGATGTTTAAACAAATAAATAGAGAATCTCTATTTATTGTCGTACATAGGCGGACTTAATGCCACAAGGCATTCTCTACCAATTAACCTTTGGTGTACCTATATACTCACATAGATACTAGTAGCCCTTTGGCAAACTCTAGGTTTGCAGAATTCGTAACACCACAATACGCTCCTAAACTGGAATCGCTGATGTGGGCCATAACAGAGCTGGGTTGAAGTGGGATCGGGCGGGCCATGTCTGTAGAATGCATCAGGACCGATGGGACAGAGTCGTCACGCAGTGGCTGCCAGAAGACGGGCGACGTCGCCAAGGGGTTCTAAAAAACGCTGGCGTGACGACTTAAAGCCGTTTGTAAGAGATTGGCCGGAGAACACCGCAAGGAGGGAAGAGTGGAAGGCTATGGGGAAGGCCTTTGCCCAGCAGTGGGACAAAATAAGCTAAGGAAAAAAAACATACTAATACACAAATACAAATAAAATAGACTACTAAATTTTTCAAAAATGTTTCAATTGTGTATTTATTTATTAAAACTTTATGCACAAGTAAAAACTGTACAAAGGCGGACTTAATGCCTTGGGCATTTTCTACCAGTCTACCTTAGGGTGAGGCAGAGACAATAGAGAAAATACTAGAAAATATTTATAAAATTTATATATATGTCGGAGAAAGCGATAACTTTTAAACATCAAGTTGCTGATTTGACCATTGTAGTAGGGGTAAACGCCGTGACGTCAGATGTTGTTTTAATGGCGGCACGTGGACAGAGTCGTTTTGTAGAGTGGGGATTGTGCCGAGATCACTTTTGCTCGGAACTCCAACCAAGTCACTCCTTCAGAACGAAACTGTCGGTTTGCCCACTTTGTGGAGATTATTTGTTAGTATTATTAAATGTAAATTTGTGTTAAATAATAAACTGTGATTTTTGTGTACCGAAACCGAAACTATTATTTTAACATTTCATCATGAACCTGGTACCACCGAACCCTAATGACAACGGCGCTATCGCTCAGCCATCGCTTACGCCGTCATCAGAATTGGGATCTGGACTCGATTCCCACTGGCGTGCTATGTTCGAGATTCAGCAGAAGAACATGATGCAGCTGATCGAAGCCATCAGGACACCAACAGTGGCACCTCAGATCATGCTGCCAGAAATTAATCCGGAGCTACCAGATACCGATCCACGTGCTTGGTGCGATACTATCGATATTTGCCTCGACGAACGTCCACTGGAGGGTGCATCGCTTATTATAGCTCTGAGCAAAGCCCTGAAAGGTAATGCGTCATCGTGGCTGTCGCAGATTTTGCATGCAGGCATGACGTGGCAGTATTTCCGCGACTTATTCCTTGCGCGTTATGCATCCACTGAAACTCTTGCTGCATCGCTTGTTAACATCCACAACGGCCGGCCGAAGGAGGGCGAATGTCTCGCAGCGTACGCCAGCCGCCTAATGACTACCCTGTTGGCTCGATGGAGGAATCGAAGCCATGAAGAAATAGCCACGTAGTATGTGCTCGCTCATGTCTCTCAGTTCGACTCTCGGCTTAATCGCTTGGCGTTTACTAGCGAAATGACGTCACGCAACAAGTTACTGCAGGAGATTAAGGCGAGTGCAAGTCTGAAGCGGAAGTTCGATCGCAGTACCGGTGATGGCGCCACTGATGCAAAGCGTTTAAAGCCACAAACTTCCACTATGTTCACGTGCCATAAGTGCGGAAAACCGGGACACAAAGCGGTGAACTGTCGTTCGAAGTTTACGCAGCCTGCTGGAGCTAACGTCCAGAAAACTACACCGGCGGCGACTTCATCGGGTTCCAGCAAAAGAATAACGTGTTTCCGTTGTGGAGAAGCCGGACACATCTCTACGAACTGCCAACGCGGCAGTGCGGGTGGCGCGTCATCGTCGGCGGGCAGCGCTGCCAACGCAACGGCGGAGCGACGCGTCGATAGCTGCGAAATAGCAGGTGTTTGCGGGCAATTGGAACAATCCGGTGAGTCGTTTTCATTTTGTTTTGATTCCGGCGCCGAGTGTTCTCTCGTTAAACAAAGTGTAGCTTATAAATTCTCGGGCAAACGTTCACTTTCAACCGTGCAAGTAATTGGTATCGGTAATAATTCGAATGTTTTTAGCACTGAACAAATTCTTAGTGATGTTGTGGTCGACAATAACGAACTGTCAATTTTATTTTACGTACTACCCGACGATTGTATGAAATACGATGTTATGATCGGACGCGATATTTTGACACTTGGCTATACGGTACATTTAACTGAATCTACCCTACGTATTTCGAAAGTCACAAATGTAGGTCGTTGCTATTTACCTCCCGTAATTGATCTTTACAATGTTGATTCTGATATTTCAAACGAAAACAAGGACCGGTTGACGTCCCTTTTGAATGAGTATTCGAATGCTTTTATCAATGGTTTACCGTTAACTCGAGTGACTACGGGTGAATTAAACATTCGATTAGTGGATCCAGCACGTACGATACAACGTCGCCCACATAGGCTTAGTCTCCATGAGCAGCCAGCACTATTAAAGCTTTGAAATCCAGCTTTGCTTTATTTGGCTCTCCTAGTCGTATAATCGCCGACCAAGGTCGTTCCTTTGCCAACAAAGTGTTGAAGGAGTTTTGCGATTCACACAACATTTCCTTGCATTAAATTGCTACGGGATCTAGTCGCGCGAATGGTCAAGTCGAAAGGGAGATGGGTTTGTTAAAGGGTATGCTAACCGCGGTAGAGACGTCGGAAAGGTCGTGGCAGGATGCTTTGGACGATGTACAGTTGGCTATCAACTGCACAATGAACCGTGTTACGAAATCAAGCCCCTTAGAGCTTTTGATAGGAAAAGTTGCTAGGCCTCTGACGCTAATGGCTTATAATGACCATGATGAAACCGGAATTGACCTAACTGAAGCGAGAGAACACGCGGTGGACGGTATTGAGAAGAGTGCGGCTTATGAAAAAGCCCGTTTTGACAAAAATAAGGCCAAATTAGTTAATTTCAGTGTTGGTGATTTGGTATTAATCAAAAATGAAGAAAGAAACCAAACTAAATTAGAACCCAAATTTAAAGGTCCTTTCAAAATTTTAGAGTTGCTTGAAAACGATCGCTATGTTTTAAAATCATTGAATGGTAATAGAACCTACAAGTACGCTCACGATCGTATACGAAAGATGCCTCTAAGTAGTGTTTCTAATGAGTTAAACGTAGAGGACGGTGATGAAAGTACCTCCACCGAGTAGTAGACACATACCATGGCTATTTGGTCGCACCGTACGCACTAGTCTGTAGTCGTAACTGCAGCTCACTTGTGAGCTGTTCAGGGGGCGATGGGCAGCTGGTGGTACGGCGGGGACCTGGGTCTCAATGGAGACTATTGTTGTTTTGGTCTTGTACTGACCTGGGAGTCGCAGACTCTATGTGATGTATGTGGTCGTATCACATGAGGTGATGACGATATGGGTGGCATAAGTGTCACTAGCTGCTGCGGCAGCTGGGCCATGAGCGTTGTATGTGATCGAAGTTGATTTAGTTGCTGAGTAAATATGATTGAGACTTAGAGGAACCTTTTGTTTCACAATTGTTATTTTCAAGTTATGCTTTTCCATAAAGATGTGGTCAGGTTGACCGAGCCTGTACTGTTGCTCCAAATTTGACTGTTTGGTTACAGGTACTCACGAGGACGTGTAACTTGTCAGGCTGGCCGTGTCGGAGAAAGCGATAACTTTTAAACATCAAGTTGCTGATTTGACCATTGTAGTAGGGGTAAACGCCGTGACGTCAGATGTTGTTTTAATGGCGGCACGTGGACAGAGTCGTTTTGTAGAGTGGGGATTGTGCCGAGATCACTTTTGCTCGGAACTCCAACCAAGTCACTCCTTCAGAACGAAACTGTCGGTTTGCCCACTTTGTGGAGATTATTTGTTAGTGTTATTAAATGTAAATTTGTGTTAAATAATAAACTGTGATTTTTGTGTACCGAAACCGAAACTATTATTTTAACATTTCATCATGAACCTGGTACCACCGAACCCTAATGACAACGGCGCTATCGCTCAGCCATCGCTTACGCCGTCATATATAATAATAAATACTAAAATAAAAAAGAAAAAAAAAATAAAGTAAGTAGTAAATAAGTAGTAGTAGTATATACATAAAACAAAATATATAAAGTGAAGAGAGATAACAAGAAAAACTGCTACAACTTATTTCTGAGACGAAACTGCCAACTTCTCGTGTATATGCTCTCGAGCTTTCATTTTGAAAGTGAACCGACTGGTCACCGTCCTAATACTCTGAGGGAGCGCATTCCAAAGGAAGACCGCCTGGACAAAGAAAGAAGATTTGATAAAACCAGAGCGATGAGAAGGACATTATAAGCGGACCGAAGATTCTTGCTGTGCGCAGAGCATAAATATTGACATTGAGATGTAAGATAAGAAGGGGAAGTGGGTTTGTGGAGAAGAGAAAACAGGGTTGTCAAAGCTCTCAAAGCTCTGCGCTGCCGGATGGGTAGCCACTTTAAAAGCGATCGCTGTGCAGATACGTGATCATACTTGCGGATATTGAAGACGAATCTAATGCAGTTATTAAGAAGTCGGTCAAGTTTATTGAGGAGATCTGCATTCAGGTCATAGTAGCACACATCACCATAGTCAATTATAGGGAAGATTAGGGACTGTACAAGCATTGCCTTAATGTGTGATGGGAGAATATTTTTTAACCGATAAAGTGACCGCAACGTTCCGGTGACATTCTTGCTCACAATCGCGACCTGCTTACGCCAGTCAAGGCAAGTGTCAACATGCAAACCCAGATCCTTGACGTCAGAGCCAAACGGAATGACTGTACCGTCAAACGTTACCAGTGGCACCGTTAAGCCACTCAACCTTCTCAAGCTATAGGAGCTCCCTACAATAATAGCCTGGCACTTGGTTGGGTTAACCGCCACCCCGAAACGATCAGACCAGTTTTTGACTACACGTAAATTCCGGTTTAGCTCCTCGACCGCACCGGATAAGCTGTCAACACCTGCCTGACAGTAGAGCTGTAAGTCGTCAGCGTAAAGATGATACGCACACTGAAGCTCGTTGGTTATGAGATCTATAAAATAGAGAACAAAAGTGGAGATAAAATCACATGTAGCACAATGTATTTATATGTACATGAAATATTTAACATAGAACTGTAATGGTATCTAAAAGATAGTTGGTAAGTAACTGAACAATGATTTTCTTTAGGCAAAGCGAAGATTTCACTTTTCAGCTTCGTTATGCTTACAAGAAGCTAGGACGTTACTTTTAGAAAGGATTTACGAAAGTCTTTGACGCAGGTACCAATATTTGGGGAGTATAGTAAACCATCTATTTTGGTCCAAGGTAATCTGTATATCTACTTAAATCGAATCGACCAACGGTAGTAGGTAGTGTAATTACATACGACAAACTTCTCTAAAAAAAAAATCAAGGAGTTAAGGAGAACATCAAGTTAAAGAAAGTGAATTTAAAGCCTATTTGCAAGCGCGGTGGCACCAGACCATATCATAAAGACGTCAGTCGTCGCTCACAAACAAAATTAAGGTTACCGAAGCCCCACAAAAACCCTCCTCCCTACAAATTATTCATCATCTTATTTCGCGACATTTTTGTGAAGCAGGGTTATTAATTCAGGCCGAGTTTGCGTGAGATATGGCCTGGCTGTATTTTACTTCCTCATCTTAGATAAAAACAATCTACATTTTTATTCGCTTGGAACTTTTGCGGACATTGTCTGAAGACCGCTTTGATAAAGTCGATATCAGACGCTACACTCAAAGTTCACTCAAGTGAAGCGTCTTTTGGCTTCACCCGGAAAACCGTTCAATTTTGTTTGGTTCCATATTTGACAGGCGTGTGTGAAATGCCCAGTGCGGAAATCCTACATCGTTTTTTTTCTCAATTGATTCGTTTTTTGTTCAGACGCATCTCTTCGAGTGAAAGATGCGGAGTGAAAGACAGAAGTGAACGGAAAGTGAAGCGTGGAATAAAGAACTAACACTTGCTGGGATTCAGTACGGTCTAGTGGTTGAAAGTGAGTAGTTCATCGAAGGCTTTATTATTATGAGCCTCATGTGTCCCACTGCAGGGCAAAGGCCTCCCTTCCCTCTTTCCATTGTTCTCTATCTTGGGCGATTTGGGCCCAATCCAGCGTCCAAGAGTCCAGCTCGTCACGCCACCTCCTTCTGGGCGTCGCCGGGTTCGGTTGTTTGGAACCCAATCTGAAGGCTTTAGTGATTGGTTATAACCAAGTAGAAGCAGTTCTTTGAAGGCTTTGTAGTCGATGTTCTGAATACCTGCGGCTCAAGGCACTGTGAGAAAGAAGATACACTCGCTGAATATTACAGGCTCTGATGAAATAGTGATAAATAATAATTAATGATTACAGTTTCCGCAAACCGGAGCTGCGGGTATTGTCGTCACAAATATTTAATAAAAACTAAAACATTCTGTTGTTAATATTTCGATTTCGTTGAATTGTTAATTTAATTATGTAAGCTGTTGCCTTCTGTTGTTAACCGACTTCAAAAAAAGGAGGAGGTTCTCAATTCGGTTGTATTTTTTTTATGAACCGATTTGAAAAATTATACTTTTATCTGAATGGATACACTTTCCAATTAGTCCCACAGAAATTTCATCAAAATCGGTTCAGCAGTTTGGTTTTTAAATCAAAATAGCTGGAAAAAAATATGTCATCCATGTAAAAAAATTGCGAAATTGATACTTGACAAGGATTTGTGTGTGATGCTATAACTAAAAACGGTAAAATAAAAACGTTCTTGTAAAAAAATGACCGACATCCAAAAAAAAAACAAAAAAAACGTGGAAAATAACTTTACTTTCGGAAGTCGGTGCCAAAAAAGTCAATGAAACCAACAATAGTCAATTTTTTTTTGCAAAGACGTTTTTTTTTTTCATAAGTATTGCTTATGTTAAAACATTAAACATTTTGTTAAAAATAAATTTGGCAACCTTTGAGCTGTTGCCTCAAGTGGCACCGGAAAATCCAAACGGATCTTGTGTGACAATAACGGTTCAATTAAAGCTGCCGATTTTCCTTCTGTGGAGGCACAGTATACTACTCGCGCACTTTCCGCAACACGAAATCATTTTCCATCTTAGACCTTTTAATATCATTAATGTTGGCAGCCTATACCATTGTTTGCAATTAATAAATATTTGTATATTCATTGTAAATCAGTGTTATTAACGAATTTAGCCTCGGATGCGGTAATACAGCATAATTTGTTTATTTATGTTCTGCGAAACATGGTTACGTCCAAATATTCAATGCCAATAAATATTGCACATTATTCATGATTCGATGAGCAGAAGTTGTATTTGTTTTCATAGATATTTGTATCAATATCAGTATTATTATCCTTTATAACGAAAATTAAAATGTTATCATGGACAGTTTGACTCACAGAAACCAGCAGTTTTTTCATCTTATTTTATTTTCAGTACAAAAAAATTCTGCCAATAAATAAGTAGCCTGAGTATGCAACTGATACCAGTGCCTACATACTGTTTGCGTTAGCATTTTTATTGTGTTTGGTCATAAATATCTTGGCCAGCATGCATTGAGAGTGGCATTAGGGCGCGGACAGACAGACGGACATATCTTGTAACATGCAGCACAAGCATTGGAAGAAGCCGCTTGGGACCCTCTTCAAATTCATTTAGTTTGGAAACCTACGGAGCTATATTGTAGACGTGACAGCCTAGAAATAGTTTAGTGTGTCTACTTTCTTCATATTTTCAACTGTCAAGGACATAACCGATACCCGGTGTTTTCAACAGTTTTACTGACTATAGATGCAAAGTGATCGCACCCTGTTTGCAACTTTTATTTGAAATTCTTTTTAGTAAACATTGTGTGTATTTTTGTTTTTGTTTTCATTGCCCAACTGTCTGCTGATCTTGACCTTAATCTCGATTGCTCGAAAGCGATGCATACGGTGCACGATGGATGCGTGCGCTGAATAAATATTGTAAGCCTTTAAGTGACAAATTCACTCTAGATTTTATGTTTAATCGTTACAGTATCCCAAAAATGTATTAGTGAATAAGTCGTTGGAGTGCCATAATTAAATAAATATATGAATGGCTTTGACGGCTGACGCGTTATGTGTGGAAG